>SMSR01009176.1:50712-62441 GCA_019453355.1 Ceratina japonica | reverse complement strand
AGAAGGCCGGAACATCCCCCACCAAAAAGCCAAATCGGCCTTCTAAATTCCTTTCATCCAGGTTCCCTTTCGTGCATATGTACGGTCACCGAGGAGAGACTCTTCTCTCCTCGGTGGTACGGTTTATGTCGCATGACTCGATGACAGGCGCAGGCGCAGACCAATTAAGAAATACAATCGTATCTGTCTTCTTCGTCCATAAACCGTACATATGCACGAAAGGGAACCTGCATGAAAGGAATTTAGAAGGCCGATTTGGCTTTTTGGTGGGGGATGTTCCGGCCTTCTACTATAGACGGCCGTGGCTAGTGACAACCAGGGTTCTCAGATTTGTCCCTACGCTGTGCTAGTGACAACTAGGGTTCTCAGATTTGTCCCTACGCCAGGACGTGACTCGAGCACGGCCGTGAACTGAGACCGATTCACGTGGTACGGGCGATGCTTAGAATGAAAGCATAATATTTTGCTATTATCCATCTTCTGATTAAGACTAATGCTATTTCATGAATATTGCACATATTTTCCACTTTCCTTGATTTATTGTAAACGATTTTTCTACCAGAAAGTTCTAAAAGTTTCTTATTAATCTGCGATGACAGCAAAGTATTACGCCTNGATGTTATTGATCCAGTATTTCGTTGCTTGTAACAAGGCTCTATTTTGTATTGTTAACATTCCTGTTTCCGCATACATTATGTTTATGGGGGTTGTAATCCTGTATCCCATGATGCTCCTATGTGTTTTTGATTCTATTTTCCTTAGTCTCTCTCTTGTGTTGAAGCCTTTCTTCATCTCGTCTGTTGGACAGTATATCGGTAAGCAGAAATCTATTATAGAGATCACCGTAGCTTTAACTAAGTTGATGGCAGTATCGCATCTGATGCCTTTTCTGAATCTGGTAAGATAGTTAACTATCTGGAGTCTCTTATTGATCTTCTTGCTTAAGTTGTTTATATGTTCTGCGAATTCTAGAACAAAAATATATATTTAACAAAAACAAATTGGTACTTTCTCTTCCATAAAAACACGTGCTGCCGTTAAAACATGTATATATTCGTATTCTAGTGTGTTACTGTTATGTGCTNTTATGCTCTAAACTTATTCGTTTGGAAGTTATCGAAGCCTTAAGTCCTCTGAATAATTTCGGTTTCTCGGCAAGTTTTCCAGAATATCTACGTTATGTTACATTACCGTGTTTGTAAACGTCAAGAAGCTGATGAAAAATTGTTTAGAATGCAATGGAGGTTCGTTCGAACAATTGTTGTATCTTAAGTACTCCGGGAAACTTGCAGAGAGACCGTAATTATTATGAACTTAAAGCTTCGATAACTTCCAAAAGAATAAGTTTAGGGCATTAGAATGTTATACTTTTTCGTAGAGCACAAGAAACTGCATTGACTGATGCAATCAAAAATATAGGTTACCATTTTTAAAAAAGTGTAATTGTATTTTTCTCATGCACCGGTGTATAAAAGTGCATAAAATTATTTACATATTATGCAGCGCATGATACCATTTAACATATTCATCTATTCCTAACCGTTTAAGAGCTACAGAGTGATCTCTCCTCGGTGCTATTTGCAATGCAAAGAAGTTAGGACGTTCCAAGTCTCTGTTCACCTGGTTTTCGTACATGCTAAACGTGGAAACGGACAGGGCAGTTCTCTGTTCAGTTGGAGTTAAACGTGAAACTGGATATTGCAGAACGTGGAAACGGATACAGACGGATAATGCAGAACATGGAAACGGACGTGGCAGATCCCTACAAAAAAAGCCGGGGGCAGCACTAGTATGGGGAACGCGTAAAACCCGGCCGTGAGCACTCTCATTTCCTCTCTGGTACTAGAGTCGGCTGTGCCGTGAACTGAGACCGATTCACGTGGTACGGGCGATGCTTAGAATGAAAGCATAATATTTTGCTATTATCCATCTTCTGATTAAGACTAATGCTATTTCATGAATATTGCACATATTTTCCACTTTCCTTGATTTATTGTAAACGATTTTTCTACCAGAAAGTTCTAAAAGTTTCTTATTAATCTGCGATGACAGCAAAGTTACGCTTTTATTCTAAGCGTCGCGCGCGTCACGTGACTCGGCGCGCGTAATTCGTATTGTAGTATATGAAAATGTTGAATGTCATGGCTATTTCGCATATGTATCTTTTAGGGTACTAATTGATATTACGAGAGTGGAGAAAGAACATATTGAAACAAGTGGCCAAGTTTTACTTTTTTAGATCCGCCTTTTTTTTTAAATTCATATAAGAATTATGTATAAATCTGCCCATCTGAAGAAAGTAGAAGTAACATATGCGATACGGATGTCAAAATCATTGCTTATGGCGGAGGGCTAACGCCGAAGTACTCTTATTCCCTCCCTGTTAGTTATATCATCCCAAATATTGAGTTTGTTAATAAATCATCTAATATTATTTGATTCACATTTGTGGAATAATCGAAGTTGAACAGCAACATTTAATGAAAATTAATATTTTATTCATAGTATAATAAAAAACGAGCAGTAACTGTACAAACTATTTACGAAATTACAATCACTCTTTACTCTTTACAATTTTACAATAGGTAGCCATTTTCTTTTCATGCTTTATTATCCACCATCTAACATTTTTAAATTAACATGAAAATAGTAACAAATAAGCAGTTTATTATGAAAATAGTGCAACTCTTTCCCATCGTTGAGATATATTAATAGTAAAGTATAATCTTATATCGAATGGAAGTGAGGTCGATGTGAACTAGAGTTGTCCTAGTTTCACAGTAAAAGTAATAATTCAATTTATACTTCTACTCAATTGTGCATAAATCATTCATTTCAAAAATTCATAATCCTTCAGAACTGTACGATTTGGTTATTGCTAAAATTCTGTACAACGAGATCGTGTTTTCATTCAAAGAAATACAAAAGTTCAATTCAAACATGCCTGACGTGAAAACTGACGATGTATTCGGCGTTCGTTCTTTGAACAGAAATGGCGAACGGATCTGTAGGATGGAAAGTAAATGCAACTAGTCGTCTCGCAGCTGTCGGCGTCGTTCGACCCAACATCCCAGCGTACATTCGAAATTTCAGGAGACCAGAATCGCGAGCGTAAAATCTATAAGCAATTGTACAGCGATTAGTTTTCTTAGAAGAAAATTCCTTATAAATGCATTAACCCTTTTATTTTTAGGATTTACGAATTTTACACCAGAATTTTTACCGTATAGGATGCTCATCGCAAGCCTTCGGCCGCTCCATCATGGACACCCACTTATCATCATAGGAAAATAGAGATAAGTCCAGGTATGGTGAACTCGAATAAGACTGAGCGCATATCGGTAATTGAGCAAGTAATCGTTTAGTGGCTTCTGTAACGCCACCGTACCTGGCACTTACTATGGTCTGCTTAAACCTTTGCTGCAACAATCTGTTCAAAAATTACGAATAAACTGTTATTACTGCTACGTCAATTATTATTATATTAAATATGAAGCGAAAAGTGTATCCCCGTAAACCCACATCGTAGGTAACATTGACATTTTATCTTACCACGTCACTATCGGAGTCTACCCCGTAAAGTGTACACTGCATTGTCGTATGACATACCTTGCGTATATATTATTAGAAGGGGAACACATGTACTGACAGTCGCTACTCGTTCTAGCGTTCCTGAAGAAATCACTGAAGTTCTCGAAGTGCGTCAACAACTGCGTAGACGCGTTATCGTACGCGGCTAATATTTTAGCAGAGACCATGTCGTAAACGACTAGAAGCGCCGGTTGGACATTGGGTTCGTTCGCCTGAAGCGTTGCCACTTCCTCGCTCGCGAATCTCACGAGAATATGATTCGTATCCAGCAACTGCATTTTCCACATTCGTAACGCGTTTAACTGAAACATTGACTTGTTAAAGAGATATATACATTTATTCACGGAAGTCTTCGTACGTTTCATAAAAGGTATTGCCCATCTCTCATAATTTTTATGGAATGCATGTAGACATTCGTGACTGAACCTAAAATGCTACATGGCTTTCAAATACCTGGTCGAAATATTGGTAAAAGCGTCTTAACTCATAGGGATCTTTACTCGTTTCACTGATGTATGCTGCTCTTTTGTACAAATAAACCAACAACTTGTGCTTAAGGCTGTTTATCATAACGTCTCGGAATGGGCGACAATTCACGCCAGGACAAGCGCTTGTAATCAAATAAGCGTCGTCTTCTAAACAAAACCTGTCAAAAATTAATTGGCATAAAAGTAAAATGTAAATAGATCACAGATGTGCAGAAAACAAAAAAGAAATTATCTACTACCTTCCTATTGTTCTAACGTTGATGAACATGCCATCAAGAATCTGAAATATATGAATAGTTTGATGCTGCACAGATAGCACTGCCAATATGTCTTTATAAAGATAAAGGCCTATAAAAAAAAAACAATTCTTCGAATACTCCGAACAGTTTTGATACAATTATAGGATCTTACCTTGATTGTGCGATAAATATATTTTATCTACTTTAAAATGTCTAGTATCACATAATTTTCCCCCGTGCAAGTCGACGAGATGCAGACTATAGTCTTCCAGTGGTGATCTGGGATTTGGAGTTAGCGCTTCGTTATTGGAGTAAATCTTCACAAACACACACAATATTAAAGTTAATATTACCTTTAGAAGATCGAAACTTACATATAGGAAAATACAACTCTTACTTGGTAAAAATGTGGCCTCAATTCATCTGGGATATGTGCAGCTGAGCCAATAATCACATATCTACCATCGTCAGTGAATAGACTACATTCCCTGTTCAATTGCTCGTTACTTTGGACAACGTTCACAACCCATTTGGCCTTAAAAAATCTATTAAAAATGTTCCTTCTAATTTGAAAGCTGCGCTCATCGTTCTTATGTCCAATGTACTCTCCTTCGCAACCTGCTAGCAAATCAGCAGCTGCAGACGCTCCACGATATTCGTAAACCTCAAGGGATGTTTGGTCAGCACTGAACGCTATTAAGTAACGGCCATCTGGGCTAAATTTTCTCAGGAAGCACGGAGGCTTCTCCACGTTCATCACCGTGAAATTCGGGAAGACATTCTGATAAAATTGTCTGGCGATATGCACGTGAGTGGCCGCGTAAGGACAACCAAACGTTTCCCTACGCTTTAACCGTACAACTATGTTTTGTGGCCCGATTCTACGTGGCCTAATGGGGCAAGACTCTGTCACGTATTCAATTTTTCCCTCTTCCTCGGCCATCCTTGAATACCTCGAACGTAAGTTAGAACATTCGACCGGAAGTACAAGTTATTCTTGACAGACATAAACACTTTTGTAGATTACGTTTCACGTACAAGAACAATAATTGATATTTATAAAATTTATGTACATATGGATATTACATTATTAACACGTACTGCAACGTAACGTTTCATTATTTATATCGTTCGAAACCTTTTTCAACATGATAATTTCAATCACACGTTAAAGTATGAATGTTTGACGGTCTTTTTTAGGTTAGGTTTCACGTATGAGACATCATTGAGCTATACAAAACAACTGGAGCACAAAGCACAATGTATAGTCAAAGAGCAGCATGCACCTGTTTATAAAAATGTTTATATTACGAAAAAGAGAAATATCCTTTTTCTAAGCGATTGAAATTGGGTGTGTTTAGACTAACTAAAAGCTTAGCAACGGTCAAACATATGTTTGCTCAAATAAATGTCACGAACAGGATGCGTAAGATGCGTTGCGTTTGGTTTCGCCATATTGTCACTAAATTAATGTCGCGAAAATCTTACTCCCGTTTAAATTTCAGAAATTAATCAAAATTGAGTTCAATATCATCGATATCAAACTGATTTATAGAAATTTATATAAACTGATAATTGATCTGTTAATAACCTACAATTCGCCTCTCAGACTTCTTAATTTCAATCGCTTATTAGCGAGAAAAATCTGTTTGAAAATTGGGCGCTGTACCCAACTGTTATCGAATTATTAAAAGGATCGCCGCGCAAAAAAATTTATAAGATTATAATTTAATTATTTTTTTAGGTAATCGCATTCAAAATTAACACTCTTCTTCCAGGCATCCTCAGTCTGACGGTCTTGATGTTTCCTCAGTTTGACAGTCTTGATGTTTTTGAATGAAGAATTATAAGGAGAAAGGAAACAAAAATTTTAACACTAATATATTTTTGTAAATGTATTTACAAAGTTAGATTTAGCAGAAATATATAATTAGCTCAAGCGAGTTCCTTGAAATTCTGATAATTATCTTGTGTGACATATATGTATATATTTGTGTCATTCTATGTTGAGTCACAACAAACATTATTCTACAATTTTATCGCCATTAAGTTTTATTATAAGGAAATAATACTTGAATATTTCTCGGTATTGCATAAGAGGGGGATTATTCGTGAAATGAAAGATAGAAAAATGCAATTACTGTGCGGAAGATTGCAGGAAATGAAACACGACAAATTAGTTTTTCGACGCGAGATCGTGAGATAAACGTTGTAATTGTACCATGCAACTGGTATAAATAAATGGACGGTCATTCGAATTCAGATACTACTTTAAAGCAGCCGAAGTCTGTCACAGTATTTTTTGTCCTTTCAACCAGTTCAGTATGAAATTACTTACTGCGTGTCTATTTTGTTTTATGTTATTTTTCCTCGCGGTAAGATTTCAATCAATTTTAATTGTACCTTTTAAAATAAATATCTAATTACAAATGCGTACTTATCACATCTTCAATGACGAGGGCGTTGTAGTAATTATATCGCTGCGATAACGATATTCATACGTATATAATTACGTATTCCGCGCTGATATATTCATGAAATGATATTCTTCTATTCAATCTCTTTTTTTTACTTTTTTTTTAATGCTTTGTACGGACATTTATTTTTATTAACAGGCATCAGCAATATCCGTAAATTTGCATTCTCCTGTAGGACATTATCATGATGGAAAGGTTGGTTGCCGACGGGGTCGATTTCCAAATGGAAACGGAGGTGGAAACGGTGGATCAGGAGGGAATTCCACGAATAGTGGAAATTCAACAAATACAGGTAAACATTGTTAACTTAAATGACAATTCCTTTCTACTCGAACGTTTTTGAAAATAAAATAATTTAAAGTGAACGTATATACAGTCTAGTGCAAAACTGAACACACTATTTAAAATTTAATTACCTTTTTTTAATTGAATCAAATAACTTCTTTATTAATCAGATGGATTATTATGAATCTTATCTTCTTTATTAATCAGATGGATTAGTTACTTAGTTATTTAAGTATTAGATTAGTACCAAAGTCTCGGTTAATACTATAAGTGATATGTACAAGAAATTATAGTAATAAAGTTAATCTTTTGTATAATACATTAAATATAATCTTATTACTGTATTCACAGGTTGACGAGCAATTATTTTAACATGGAAACAAGAGAAAAACAGAGGAATAAAAGGAGAATCAAAATTATGTAGAATAATAAGAGAACTGTAAATTAGAAATGTAGAAAAAAATTAATATTATTCAAATGTTATAAATCGTGTTTTTGATTTAAAATAAAATATATATACTATATTAAATTTTGCACTGTTTTTATTATCCTAAAAATAAAACAGTTTAATTAAATGTTTATTTCTGAAGGGAAATAGAAAACAACTAGTAGTAACAATATGTATAAATCTGGAACATTTATATATCTGTATATGTATAGTAATTAATTAGCAATACGACATTCATAACACCGTATTAAACATACAATTGTATACAAATACTAACATACAATTTAAACGGTAAGATTTTGGCCCTGGATTTACTTTTTAACTTCTTTCCAAGAACAATGGCAGTGAGATTTACTTGCATGTGTATATTGTATTATACGCATGTCTTGTCATCAGATAAGCATATTACGTATTAAATTACATAATATGATACATACTAAATATCAAACGCTGAAGTGGAAGTCTCTCGGTAATAAGAGGTATTCGTTCTTATCCTGTTGAACAGTGTCAGATCTTCTACATGAGTAGAGATTCTTAAAAAATGTAATAAAGTTGCAAATGCTTTACTACAAAAATAAGTGACCAAATTTTAATACGATTGATTGATCAGGTTTAATGAACGTATCGTCTGTTTTTACAAACACAGACATTCTTGTAAACCACACTGTTATAAAATACTCTTGGTATATTAATGTGAAATCATTAAATTGATTGCTATCTCTCCCAGTGTTGATACTAATTGCATATATACTATAATGTATAACGTGCATGCATATTTACTTGTAGTTTATTCCTGCTAATAAGATATACTATAGTTAAATATGATCAACACATTACTGTTTTCAACTTCTGAATTTTGCATAGAAGCATATTGCATTGTGTTATCATGTAGTATTAAGTTACATGGCTTCATACATTGGCTTTTCGATCGCTAATTGAAATGTATACTTATCACTTAAATGGTTCGTTTAAAACAATTGTAACCGCAACAAAGAAGCGAAAAACCATAGTTATAATGTATACATAGTGTACTGAAACCAATATAAGGCAGAACCGGTATATAGTAGTTTAAAATATTTATTTTCGAAACCTTTCTAATCCTCAGAGAAATCAAATAAGAAAATCAATTATTTATATTTTTGGTAAGTTTCTTATAATTTTATAATCAAACATTTTACGATCATATGCTTGTATAGCACGTTTTCTTTTTAATCATAACATATGCTGACGATGTTTGACGAGATAAAAAGACTATGTATGCAGATAATAATAATAATATTTTTTATACTCTTAGTATTACGTCTATGTTGTTATTCTATTATACTTAAATATAAATTGTAGAATATTCAGTGTATACTAACAGAAATCAGGAAAACCACAATTTCAATTTTTTACAGATCTTTGTATGCTACTCAAAAATAGGTCGAATATACAGATGTATTTCTGAAATGAGTATATTGAAAGAAAGAAAATCATCACTAATATTCTACAACATTACCAATTTAAATTTGGTTCGCGATCATTACTATACTTAAATCAGTATAGTAGTTAAAGTAAAATTACACTATAATATGTTTAAATATAAAATAGTGAACTATTGCACTAAGAGTAACAGAAACTGTACGACCTACACACCAATCTGCGTAATAAATAAAAGTGAACCTGTATAATAGTAATCATTTTTACAATGACAGTAAGAAAATTTACCAATAATAACATTAAATAATATATTGTCACGTGAAATATGACATAGTAATTTTATCCGTTACAGGCTTTTATCACAGTATTCTCCATAACCTTTACTTCACTGCTTAGAATAAAACATAATATAAAAATAGTGTTAATTTTAATTTAACAATTTTTACAGGAAAGTCAAAGGTAAATTTGGTTTGTTGGAAACAAGTAAGAGTTTATGCAATATATTTAATTTTAAATTTACTCTTTCGTACTTTACATAGTAGAAGCAAATAAAACTAATACTCGAAATAATGGTTCTATGTGTACAAATTACTTTGTTTGTGGTGTATGTCTATCATTGTCTCATCTCTGATGTTTCTCCTTATAAAATTTTATATTATTCTAATCGATATTTATGCAGAATATTATAAAATAATCTTACAAAATAAATAATGTACATATAACATTTTTAAATCTTGACTAAATAAGGCAATATTCATTATAGATACATTTACAACTTTGAAATATTTGGAGTGAATTAACAATCTAATTGCTTGTCAATCTTTTCATGCATCGCACAAGTGACTTATTTCTTCAATAAATGAGTGAGATCTTTATTCTGTTTCTGAAGCATTATATCTGTCTTTTCTGCTTTGTTTGTTATATTGTCGATCAAGTCATTCTGTAAATCTATTTCTTCCGACAATCCTATTGCTAAGCCTTTCAATCTAGCTAATGAACCACTCATTTCATCTAAATTTTTTTCTAAGATCTTACTCACATTTTTACTCATGGGATTCGTATCTTCTGCGTCATCATCTATACCACGTAATTTCAATGCTGGGCTCGTATTAGCTATGTTAGTCTGTACTTGTTCTAAAGAATTAGACAAAGCAGGCGATGCCATAGAGTCAGAGCTGGAAGATTCTGATAATATAGTTGACGGTATTGGTGCATCCATTGATTTGCCACTTAAATAATTTTTAAGGCTTCCAAATACACTTTTTATTCCCTGAATATGCTTTTGACTAAACCTTAAAGTACTATTAATATCGTCTAATCTTTTCTCTGTTTTCTCTAATTGTTCTCTCTGTCTGATTAGTTCCTGAAATAAAATATTTTATATTTGTATTAAATAGATGCAATGGAAAGCAAACTGAAGATTAAGTTACTTTCGTGGTTTTGAAATAAGTTAATAAGTGTGTATATAATTATAATGTGAAAATTGACAAAATGAGAGCATAAAAACAGCTCTGTATCTCGAGGTACATGTTTGACAATAAGAGATAATCATGTGATATAGTATGTTTGTTGCGCTTAATTGTAATTATCACAATTAAACAACATTGAATTTAAATTACTTCTGCAGTGGCAGCTCCGATTTGCTCGGAATCTCTTAGAAGTGAAATTGACCTTTCCGACGACTTAATTGTGCGTTCCTCTATCGCCTTTTTTCGTTGTAACAATTGTTGATGCTTTTGTTCGAGTTCGTCATCGTAGTTGCTATAATGATTATAAGGCGCGCGACCAGATGGTCTCGCACTTTTCAGAAACGTCTCGTCGTCGATGTCGTCTTGCAGCGAGAACAACGAATTTGTCGGATCACTTAAATAGTTGTGACTCGCCATTTCGTCGAGCTTCGCGCACTAAACGATTTCTCTATCAAAAAACTGTTACAAAGTTGAGTTGAATCGGGGTTAAAGCGGTGTTGGCTCAACACTGGGTTAATTACAGTTGCTCGACGCGCACGGATCCGTTCTTTGACATACCCATTTCCCAGATCCAGGCATGTATTATACGTAACCATCGAAGAAATGGTACTAAAGAGCGGCAGTGCCCATGAAATTGTTCGAACAGCGAATGGGGTGCAATCTGTTCCAGACGCACAGTCGGTAATCAAGATGCACAGTCGGTAATCGCTCTTTTCGATGGCCATTCAAATAAACTAAACGAATCATTATTTATAAATGACATGCAGTCAAATAACGTAATACTTTGTTCTCAAAATTATTTTTAACAAAATGTCATGAATTCCAGGTCTGTTTTTGCATTCGGGATCTAATGGTGCCTTTAAATTGAAAAATATAAGTAATGTATGTACGTCACTAATTTGTGCTCAGGCCCTGCGCAGGCCTAAAAAATTGCACGAAGTCCGAGGCAGAGTTGCCGGATAAAAGCCCTACCGTCTCCCACCTTCCCCTTCCACCAGCAACTTGACTCGATTCTCCTCTGGCGAACCTTCACGCACGGTCGTATACACAGGTCTGGAAACTCCCATGGTGGGGGTACCCAATTTTTCGACACCAGCTGCGCTTCTGAAATCTGCCACCAAGCGAGGGCGCGTCAATATAACGGTTGGTCGATCCTTGTCGATCATATGACCTATGTGGACGGCGACCGTGACGGCGACGGTGCTCGGCCCCAACTACTAGATCGACGATCGACGCGTTCTCGTTTGGTGGCCAAGTTCGGAAACATTTCATTGACTCCAAATTGGGTACCCCCACCATGGGAGTTTCCAGAC
>SMSR01009176.1:37821-48917 GCA_019453355.1 Ceratina japonica | reverse complement strand
TGTATACAATGGTCCTGTAAAGGTTGGGTGTTTTGAAACCTGTGGAACGTAGATAGATAAAAGTACAACATAATTGAGTTTTGTATAAAAATATAGTAAGTAATCGTTGAATAAAATGACCACTGCTGCGAGGCCCACGTTTGAACCTGCTAGAGGAGGACAAGGACGCGGTGAAAAAGATTTAAGTGCTATATCAAAACAATATAGCAGCAGAGATTTACCGTCTCACACGAAACTTAAATACAGGTATTAACATTTAGTTTTATAATATTTTCAACAATTGTGTATTCATCTTCGATTCTGTATAAAGTTTGTCTTTAATCGCGATTTAGTGTACGATAGAACATAACCTATTTTACTCATAAGAGTTAATCGTCAGGAAACTTATTTCTACTGGCTTTGTCTATAAATTGGTCCCTTTAAATCCATGTAGTTCTTTTGTTTTGAAATAAGGTCTATAAATTCTTGAATATTCTTTTAAAGTTCTACAATATGCTCCAATAATTTTTATTACTACGTGTTATCTTAATTTTTTTAAGCAAGTCAAAAATTAAATAAAAATGTTGGAAATAAAAAAATAGCTTGTATTTGAAACGACTCATACAGATAGGAAGTTAAACAATTTCTGTTTCAGAGAACATGGGCAAGGAACGATAGAAGAACTCAGAAACCGTGATTTTCGGAAGGAATTGGAAGAACGTGAACGCGAAAGGGAAAAGGAAAAGAGCTCTAGCCGTCGTATGATAGAAGCACCTCGTGATAGTTCTACGACTAGTGCTAAAAGACTAAAACTCGATCAAGTGCCTACCGCAAGTTTAGATGCAGATGATCCTCTTGACGATGATGACTCTGAATCAGAGAGTGACGAGGATGATACTGCTGCGCTTTTAGCTGAATTGCAACGTATAAAAAAAGAAAGAGCGGCAGAACAAGCGAAAAAGGTATAAATTTAAATAGTTTTATATATTTATATATATTATTTCTATTTTCTTTCAATTCATGGATATAAATATTTTCAGCTTTGCTTTCAATATACGTCAAAATTTCTGTGTTATTCTTTTGTAGGAAATGGAAAAACGACAAGAGGAGGAAAGGATCCGAATGGAGAATATTCTTTCTGGTAATCCCTTACTAAATTATTCCTCGCAAAGTGGAAGAACAGATATGAAAGTCAGGCGACGATGGGATGACGACGTCGTGTTCAAGAATTGTGCTCGTTCGGAACCAAAACAAAAACATGATGTATTCATAAACGATTCATTAAGAAGCGAGTTTCACCGTAAATTCATGGAGAAATACGTTAAGTGAATAAATTCTCATGAACAGTGAATATTATGTTTGTAAATAGTTCTTAAGTCAATATTCATATATTATTTGTAAGGTATCGTATAATAGCTTGTAATGGAAATAAGAAAGGAGTTATTATTGCAAATTTAAATTGCGTCCTCATGACTGTATAAACACAGAGATTTAAGCTACATAATTCTATACATATTCACAAATACATTTCACGAATCAATAGATAGATTGTTGTTACATAAGTCATATGTTGTTTAGCCACTTTTATTTCTCGTCATAGTGAAGTAATTAAAATACGTTGATTATAATAATCAAATTTTATATGGAAAAAGTTAAGAAATTATTTAAATACGTCAGAACAGCTAAGAATTAAAACTAATAGAACATCTCATCTAATTCATACTTAGAGAAATCCAATTGAAAGAGAAGTTGAAATTTTAAAGTAAGCTTACAAATAATTGAAGTGAAACCAATATTTTCTGTGTTTCGAAGTGCAGTGGTTGCAAAAAGTGTTGATGCTCATGCAACATTCATGAAAAATTCCTCTCACATGAATTTTCTTATAATTTCACGGTATTTGTTTATTCTATTAAACCTATTAAAATGTACCGCTGTGTAAAAAGGAAGAACTTCAAACAACTTTTTATTAAAGAATATAAGTGTACGTCGATACATTCTGTAATCACTACATGAAAGATTGAAATACATTTCACTTTAGTCTAAACACAGTCTAACATAAGAGTATTGCTTCTGTATTATCATAAACGTTTAATATATGAAGCCTTCAAATTTCTTGATGGTCGACGTTTAAATTTATATTTGTGAGGCATCAATGATTTAAGGAAACGAGAGAGAGTTATATTTGTGAGCCATCAATGATTTAAGGAAACAAGAGAAAGACCGGTGGAGGGAAAGAAGAAGAAGAGAGAGAGATGAAAAGAATGAAGGAGCTAGACTGGTGAAGTTTGTTCAAGCAATGTAGATACGTGTTTCGGTAGCGGTGCGATCCGGCCTCGGCGGTGTTAGTGTTGAAGACGGTAAGCGCGTGTAAACCGCTGGGTCAAGTATAACCGGTCCCAGGGTCCCCGGAGCGGCCGGAGGCAGCAGGCAGGCAGTCTACCGGTACAATGCGCAGCTGGTTATCACTGGTAGACTCCCTGGCACCGACCTGGCCAACTAACGCGACAGGGACACAACGAGGGGACTCGACCGGCACGACGGAGGAACGGAGAAAGAGAGAGACCGTTCACTGGTAAATTGCCTTGGGATGATTTCTGCGAAGTGATACGTCGTCTGTTACGGTACGACTCGATCTCTTCTCTATGAGGTTAAATTCATCAACTCAGTACAGCAGAACTTCAGCAATACGTTCTGGATTTGCTCGATAACCAGGTTATTAAACTGTGAATTATATAGGAAAGTGTTAGATCTTTTTACGAAACATTGTCACGCTTTCCATCAGGTGAAACTTCTTCATATACCTTTACCTATTTTTGGTTATATTTTGTTTTCATGATTATTGGAACGTATTTCATTGTGTTTTGCAGTTTTAAAAGTGAAACGATGACGATGGAAAGAAGTGTTTCGCAGGAAGCACGCGATGATATACAGGTATATGATTAAATTGCGCGCCAAAAATATCAAGTTGTCGGGTTTCAATCTCGAGGATAATCTCCGAGGGAGGGTTTTCCCCGGTGAACGCACCTCTGGATTCTGCAGCGGCCGATGCTCGACGGGAATTCGCCCCGCGGGCTCCTTCCCCCTTCGTCCTTCTCTCCCCTTTCACCACTCTTTTCCTTTCCCTCTTTCCATTTAACCCTCTTTTTCTCCTTACGACGCTCTCCCTCTCCCACCTTCCTGTTCCTCTCCTCCTCTCTCGCGCGCGCGGTTCTCTCTCTCTGCTGCCACATTTTTATTTACCTCCTATGTTCTTCTATTTACTTTATTTATTCCGTTGCTGTTGGTCAGTGGAGAGTCCGTGAGACAAGGAACGAAGAAAGAAGCTCCCGAACGAGAGTGATAGAACGAGAGATACAAATAGGAGGAAGAGGATGAGGAGAGTGAACTGCAGCATCTTTTGCTTTTCTCTCAGAGTTCCAATCCACGAACACGCAGAATGATGAGCCAACGCTGTAAACTGCCAGCGTTTTACAATTTGTCTTACGAGACCATATTAATAATTATAAGTATATAAGTAGTAGGAATAGTGATGGATAAGTTCAAATGATTCTTAAAATATTATACCAATATATGTTATATTTTAACATTTATATTTTATTCCGAACAGAATCAAGTTGCTTTGAAAATTGAAGACATCGTGGCAAATAATTTCGTTACTTCGATTCTTTTTTTTCTATCTAGTTACTATATGATTGTGATTTTACATGGAGATTCAAGCTGTAAGAAAAGTAATTTTTGAAAAGTATATAAGTAGTAGGAATAGTAATGGATAAGTTCAAATGATTCTTAAAATATTATACCAATACGTGTTGTATTTAAATATTTATATTTTATTTTGAACAGAATCAAGCTGCTTGGAAAATTGAAGACGTCGTGTCAAATAATTTCATTACTTCGATTTTTTTTCTATCCAGTTACTATATGATTGTGATTTTACATGAAGATTCAAGCTGTAAGAAAAATGCTACCACATTTTCTTAGATTCTACTGGATGAGCCAATATGCATAATGCTTCCCTCTTACGAACATAGTTTATCTTTGTTAAATTGAGAATCAAGCAAGTAGATATTTTTATAACTATAATACATATGTTTGTTACTTATTGCATCAAGAATGCACTCTTAAATCCTTAATTGTAAAATCCTTATTTGTAATTAATATCTAATGGACTAATTGTAAGTTTGAAGAAATGGATCAGTCGTACAATTTGCGACGGTCGTATTATTATTTTTACAATACATGAACTTTTAGGACAAAAACTGATTATGCTTAAAACCGATAAAACTTATGCTAAAAACTGATATAAATATTCCTTACAATAAATTAGACATGACAAGACTTATTGTGTTTTGCTTAACTGATTAATAATGTTATTATCTCGTCATCAGATTCGCATAAACCATCGTCCGCCTGTTTTGAACCCTGCTGCGTACATTTGTGGCCAGTTGCTTATAAAAATGTAATAACACAATTTATTTTTTCCATTTCTATTAATAATTTTCCACGAGAACACAGAACATTCATTATAACGATTATCTTTAACTTCACACGAATTTACTAATTGTAAGTACAGAGAACTCTTGTTTGGATAGTGAATAGTTTTTTATTAAGTGAACCGAAAGAGTTTTAAAAAAGTGTTAATTATACATATATATATAGTATGTATATCTTATTGATTGTGATCTACAGTAGTACAAGTTTTCGTACTCTTTTATATACTCTTGGTTAATAATATATTTAGCGAAAGTTATAAAACCAATGGTTAATAATATATTGGTTAATAATATATTTTGCGAAAGTTATAAAAGTGGTGTCACTAATGAACGAAACAAAAATTCAAAGTTATCAGCTTTTCAGAGACAAGTCCCCAAAATCCAAAACACAATAAGAGAAAACGCAAATATATATATATATATACGAAAGCCCACATTCGTCTGAGCAATAAATCACTTTCTGTAAAACTGTTTTCTCTGTTATCTAAATTGATACCGGGGAACACGGTCGTTTCCAAAAATAAGTGTCCACTAAAAGGTTGCCATCGGAGTCGACGTCTTCTCGAAAGGAATTTCTCGTACGGCCAACTTTCGTGTCAACCGTACATGCATACTTACGTGTGTATGTAGTTAAGTACTTGCTACTTGCATGTCGAATACTACCTCACATTCTTTTACGAGTGAATACGTGTTACGTAGAAACTATAGGTATTTCAATTTGTGAGGCCGTGTGGAATGTGAGGCAATTATAGGAATATTTGCCAAGGACGGTATAAATAAATATACTTAAAATATTACATTAATTCAATTAATTATGTACATTATTTGCTGTAAAAAATGTAAACTATTTTATTAATTATATGTTACAAATATAAAACACCAGTTTGCTTGATGACTGTTTTTCAGTCAGAAAATATGTAAAATAAGAATGTTGGCGATTCGTATATTTTCTCTCTCTTTTTAAAATTATCCTTTTACTTACTTTTTTACTTTTTTAAGCTACGGTGCGTCTTTAGCGTGACACTGTGGTTATCGGACGGAAATTGCTCGCGTCTGGTTCAGATGGCGAGAGTTGATAAAGATCGCAGGGGTTGAAAAAGTGGACGAACGTCCAGGTCCAGGTTCAGGTCCAGGTCTGGAGTCTCTTGCGCGACCGCCATCGCATCCCGTTTCCTCGCTAACCCTGATCTCCGGCTTCACGTTAAACAGCTGAGTAACACCGACGATCAGGGCTGGTGAACGCCGCCTACTTCTTCGACAGGGGCGGTCCTATCTCTATGACCCAGGAGCGTGCAACTGCCTCCGAATATTTGGCGGTGAGATATTTTGAGAATCTATCAATAAGTCATCGTCTATTGGTCTTCTAAGTCTACGGCGTATGGCTTATTATTGATTATTCATGTATTTACAATTAAGACATAAATGTTATATAATTATAAAAACGTAAATCGGAGGTGTTCCAAGCCGAGAGACAGGGTTAGTAAATAATAATTTATTTAAAACAAATTTTATGCAGATACTTTTTTATTATCTACTTCTGCTTCTTTTAGAAAATATATAAAGCTTCATCGGTCCAGGAGAAACTGTACAATCCTATTTAAAATACAATTTATGACCTTGAATTTTTTGTATATTGACCTTAAAAAAATATTAATGCCATTACATGTAAATTTCCTAACTGTAAAGAGGTAACTTTGTCTTATATCATTCTTTTTTATTTTCAAGAACAACGAAAATATTTTATGTTGTCATGTTGGCTGGAACATCGTGTATTCCCGAGTCGAAATTTAANTTTGTGCAAAACTTAGTCGTCAACGTAACCAATTTCTCTCTTTATACAGGGTGTCTCACGATAAGTACTGGTTTGATATAACTACTGAACTTTATAGGGTAAATTTTTAATAATACTCAAAACGACCTGTTATTCTTGGACGAATGCCTCAACAAGAGTCAGTTTATTTCCATAGGATAATTGTAAAGTATAATGTTTCGGCTCATTTGTAAGCCCTTATCAAGTGTTAATCTACAACAACGATTAAAAATAATTAGAAACGGGACACTCTCGCCAACGGTTTAACAGAATCAAACATTTTATAATGTCCAGTTAAGACTTACATCATAAAAGGTCAAAAACACAAACTTCATAGTCCCGAAAATGGCACCATTCAATTAAAATGTCACAACTTAAAATTAACCAAGAAAAGTTAAACCCAAGTTATAGGGTAAAGATGTACAGGGACTTTTATCCGAATTACTTATGTAGAACGACATTGTGGTAAAAAAATTATTATCTTTATTTACCCAAGGAAATTTGAAGGCCACTTCGTGTTTTTTAAATGGGATGCCACATTTTTGTTTTGATATTATGAAAGTATGGAAAAAAAATTAATTGAACGCCTTTGGAATGATTCTGAGATAATCCAAGGTTGCAAAAATGGGCNTTACTTAACCACTTAATATTTGATATTTAAGGCTGCTAAATACGTTGACTATAGTTTCATGGGGAATATTAAAGTTATTAGATTTAACACTAAAACGACGAAACCAGTCATTTTGACTGGTTTTAAATGGAGAAATGCATGTATAAAAAAAAGACAGTCGTTCTAGTGTTCAACATTTATTTTATTACAAAAGCTTGTGTAGTTATTTTTTTATTTACCAAATTTAATTATCTGCGCGTTAACAGGTTTATTTTTAAGAGTTTCCATCACTTTAAAAAAATCAAGTCGACAACAGTTTCTGACATTTGGTAAATAAAACAGTAATTGTATTAGCTTTTATAATTAAAACAATTTTGAATATTGTTTAATACTTTTTTTAGTTCTATTATCAAACTATAGTATAAATGCTAGTATTTCCGTAGTAATATGAAAGAGAGGGCTTTTAGGCTCAAATCAGAATCAACAAATTCCGATAAAAATAAGGAGCTCGAGGCCAAGAGTAAAATGATATAAATTCCGTTTCAGGCGTCAACTTGTCTAAAGCGGACGTAAGTAGAACCTCGAGGTCATAAAAAGACTTTAATGCTTATGAAAAAATCTCTACCATACAATTTCACTTTAGACCTCCAAAACCTTGTGTAGAACTAAGAGGTTTAAATCAGAATTAAAATTTCGACTCGGGTTGCAATACATCGACAACTTTAATTAATTATTAAATAATAATTATTAAATATGGCGATTGTTAAGCAGGAAAAATACTTGTATTTTATATTTATCGATATTATTATCGATATGATTTATCGATTTATGAATCAAGCGAATGTGTAACCACTGAATATATGAAGTCCATTGCTGTTCTTCCTATTTCTGCCCTCCTTCCGATTAATCAATTTCTCTATCTAATATAGTATGTCTGTCTATCTATTTCCATCTACCTCTGTCTCCCTCTATCTGTCTGACTATCTTTGCCTATTGCTATCTCTCTCTCTCCGTTTTTTGCTGGATCGAGCAGAGAATCTTATTTTTTTTAACGACTGCCGTTACGTTTACGAAAGTTGCGGGTCTGCTTGAGGAGAGGTAAAGTTTATATCACTCGATATGGTGAAAGCAACGGATACGTATATGTTTTTCTTCTTTTCAACGTCTCGTGGAAGGGGAAGAGGGCTAGATGGGGATGCGAAGCGACACGGGATTATTGTTTATTTCACGTTATTATATTATTAAAAATACAACCACTATTACACACCCCTTAACGATAATATTTTTTACATTTGAATTTATATTACAAAATAAATTTTGAAAACTAATGCACATTATTTCATTGCATTTCCTCACTTTTTGTTTTATGAAGTTAATCAATTTGTGCAATAAATGGCTCATATCTTGATATTATTGATAAATAATAATCATATATAGCTGATCCTGTTCATCTTCAATTCTCACATTAACTACGATCATTTACTTAAATTCTACGCTTACTTCTTTCGTTACGTAATAATTACATTGTTAATGCACGTGCGTCCGTGAATCTGTACGGAATAGCTCGCAAACATCTGGTATTACATGCAACATTCCGCAAATACCGAGCTAAGTAAGCGTACGATGAATGCCGCGTACCTACGCAACATTATGCATGTGTACTACAGCCACGAACAATCTAATCGTGAACAGAACATTTTCGCTTTCCACGGCTAGAAGCTATCTTTCATTTTCGCGGCTCGCTTTATCGCGAGCATCTGTCTGCAACAGAACGGCAATACATTTTCACGTTTGTACGCGTCGAACTTACAGACGTAGACCATTCATTATTAATCGTGAGGTGATTGATTATTCAGAATGATCGAAGAGTTTTTCAACCCTTTCACCGCGGATTATGCGCAGCGAGGATGAATCTTGAGTCGATAAACGTTCCCTAAGACGTGGCCATTTTTTATTCCTTTATGCAATTATGTAATATATAAAACTTTCTTAGATCCATCAATTTACAATTTCTTTAAATTAATAGCGAATAAAGTATGTTAGATATAGTAAAACGATTTATGATTGCTTTTGTGCAAAACTTAGTCGTCAACGTAACCAATTTCTCTCTTTATACAGGGTGTCTCACGATAAGTACTGGTTTGATATAACTGCTGAACTTTATAGGGTAAATTTTTAATAATACTCAAAACGACCTGTTATTCTTGGACGAATGCCTCAACAAGAGTCAGTTTATTTCCATAGGATAATTGTAAAGTACAATGTTTCGACTCATTTGTAAGCCCTTATCAAGTGTTAATCTACAACAACGATTAAAAATAATTAGAAACGGGACACTCTCGCCAACGGTTTAACAGAATCAAACATTTTATAATGTCCAGTTAAGACTCACATTATAAAAGGTCAAAAACACAAACTTCATAGTCCCGAAAATGGCACCATTCAATTAAAATGTCACAACTTAAAATTAATCAAGAAAAGTTAAACCCAAGTTATAAGGTAAAGATGTACAGGGACTTTTATCCGAATTACTTATGTAGAACGACATTGTGGTAAAAAAATGGATTTGATGAAGAAATGCATGAAGCAATATTCTTGTACTTTTTTTTTATTAAGTTTAATGAAAAATTTTATGAAATATTCATTGTAGAACAATAATTTTCATGAACGGTACATTAAATTTTCTTCAAAATTCATTAAATTTTAAGTTCATTAAATTGTTTTGAACATTCATTAATTTTATGGTAAATTTGCATTAATATGTGTTTAATGTACGAAAAACTTAATTATTAATAATTAAAATTAATAAGTACCATTACTACTATTTGTTAAAAATTTTTCATTGGATTTGATGAAGAAATGCACGAAGCAATATTCATGTATTTTTTATTATATTTATAATTTTTTTATTAAGTTTAATGACAAATTTTATTAAATATTCATTGTAGAACAATAATTTTCATGAACGGTAAATTAAATTTTCTTCAAAATTCATTAAATTTTCTCATAGTTCATTAAATTGTTTTGAACATTCATTAATTTCATGGCAAATTTGCATTAATGTGTTTAATCTACGAAAAACTTAAAGTTAATGTATTATTTTTCATGAAAAGTGCATTAAATTTAATGATACTTTTAAGTTAAGTTATAATGATATTTTTAAGTGTACAGTAAGACATAAGACGGAATGAAATAATCAATTCAGAGTGGCATAACTTAAGAAAAAAAAACTGTTCCATATCAATAATTTGAAAAACGATTTATTATAAATCTCCGTCATCCAAAATCGATTAATCGATTTACGGTAACAAAAATCGTTAAATAAAGTAGATTAATTGAACCATCGAAAATTCATCTATTACGTATTACTTAAATGTTCTACGAACTGATTGGTCCATTAAAAATGTCGATGATAGCTAACGTACATTTTTTACTTTCCACTAGTTTGCCTGAAAAACATTGTCCCTGAAGAGGCTAGCGTGTTGCCCGTCAAGCAGTGGCAAGGCAAGAGTCCGATGCGAGGTGAATTCTTAGCAAGGTAAGGCGAATGGTAGCCAGGTGAAGCGTGGCGAGACGAAACGAGGCGAGGCGATCTCGAGCTCGCTCGCTCGCTCGCTCGCCAGGCGATCGGGCGGCAAGACGGTAAGTGAGTAGAAGAAGAAGAGGCAGAGGCAGAAGAGAGGCAGACGAAGCCGAGGCGTGGCTCTGTCGGAGGAGCATTACGGCCCTGGGAGGCGGTGGTGAGCTCTCGGAGGTGTACGGCATGGGCCAGACAAACAGGCTGGCACTGGCATCGCGGGAGTCAGCGGCGGTGGTCACCAGTCAGTACCACCGCTGGTCACCGAGACAGTATCGAAAATCGACCGTCGTCCGTGATTTTCGCGAACATGCGCTGCTCCGTTACGTTATTAAATCGTGTAAGTGCGCGTAACTCTCTGTGCCTCGATCCTCGATCGCAGTAGCGATTTAACGCCGATCGACAGTGGATACCTTTCTACTCTCCATGAATATTTCCGACAGCCGCGATTAACTGAACTGAAATATCGGGCAACGATTATCGAAACGTTTAAATAAGTCTACAAGGATCGATCGTCTTAGAATCGAAACTTTTTATAATATCTATTTAATCATTTATAGTAAGTGGTGTGTGTTATAGATAAAGAAACTTAGACGACACGTCCTGACATATATATATATATATATA
>SMSR01009176.1:8598-29149 GCA_019453355.1 Ceratina japonica | reverse complement strand
TTGACTGACCATGTATGGTTATTAGGAAATTGTTAATAACAGTTCATGCATTTTAACATGATATACAGTTAATTCGGAAAATGGGGATTTTAGTTTTACTTTTTCCTCTGAAAGTAGAAAATTGTGTAAAAAAATCATATCAGAATTAAAGAGAAATAAATATTTGACATTTGATTAGCGAGAAATTGATTAAATACACAAATTTCATTAAACTATTAAGACACTTTTAGCCTTAACTTATTTATTATTCTGAACAGCTGGTTCGGAAAATGGGGATTTTAGTTTTACTTCTTCCTCCGAAAGTAGAAAATTGTGTAAAAAAGTCATACCAGAATTGGTACAAAATTATTTCGAAATATTATAAAGATCAATTATTAATTACTCTTAAGTCAACTTTTACAAAAGCTACAATTAACAGCTGAGGTTATAACATTGAACAATAAATATATTTGGACATTTGATTAGCGAGAAGATTAAGATTAAATACACAAATTTCGTTAAACTATTAAGACACTTTCATTTTTAACTTATTTATTATTCTGATATTTTCCGTTTACCATAACGCACATTTCTATGTTTTTATAATTTTCCGTAAATTAAGCATCACAAATTACGTAGCAGTTGTCGAATCTGTTCTTTTTATATAATTACGCTGGTCAATTTACACTATACCTATTTTCGTTTTTTAGGTTATAAATTACGTTATTTCTTTTCAAAATGAATAGAAATAACGTAAAAAATTGTTATTAAAATTTTTATAGTATTGTCATACTTTTATATTTGTTATTTATTAATGAAGTACCAGTTGGTTGAGTACTACCTTAATAATAAATGATCAAATCTATAATGAAACATAAAACATTAAACATAAATATAAACATAAATATAAACATAAATATAAATGTATAATGTTTTGTGCACAATTATTACGGTAAAGTAATTCCAAATATCTGGTCGGTAATTTAAAACTGCCAGATGATTAAGAAAAAGCTATAAAAGATTCGAAGTAAGTTTTTTTATATCAGAGATCAAAACGTATATGCGTGTACTAGTTTTTGAAACTTTGCGTCGTCCACGGATCGGAATAATCGGATAAATCGGAAGATCGCTAAAAAATCATGGATATTTAAGGAAAGATANATCAAAATGTATATGCGTGTACTAGTTTTTGAAACTTTGCGTCGTCCACGGATCCGGGATAAATCGGAAGATCGCTAAAAAATCATGGATATTTAAGGAAAGATATTTCGACGTCAGTTTTAGACGGTTGCTCGTTCTTGACCTTTTTATACGACTGCCGTGCCTATTCTGTGAGATCGTTTTCATCGTGGACGTGACGCACGTGGTGGAATGTTAATTTATTTATTGCTGTTGATGTAGGATAAACCCTAAAGTAGAAACATGATTGTGCGTATCGGCCGAATTGAGTGTCTCCTGTGAATGATACATCCCAACTGGTCTTAAGAATCTCTCTTCACTCTCACATTTCCATACATCTCATTCTTAATCAACTTTCTTACGAATAAACAATTAACTTTCTCTGAAACCATCTTTGCACAGCTACTATCAAAGAACTCGTTTTTGATCATTTTAGGCGGTTTCCAGATTTAATGTTGGTATTTAACGTACTGGAAGTTCAAATCGTAAACTCTTTTGCTATTAATAGATAAATTTATATTTAAACATTGAAGAACAATTAAGAAAGTTGTAAATTAAATTAATTATTAGCAAGTTATTAAATAGTAAAGCAAGATGGAGGTTTAGTTTTTGATAATCTAAAGTAAATTCATTTACATCGTCTAAAAAATTAACGAACTGTTGAATAAAAAATCTTGGAACAAATTTCTTTACAGATGAAATTTATTTTCGTTATACGATTTATAGGAATCTCTCTTCACCGAATTTGTCATTATAAATTAAGTTCAATACTTGTATAAACAAATAATCGGATACTAATTAAAAAGAAAGTATCATATTTTATTTTTATTATTGATATATATTTTGATATTTATTTTTATTATTAGTATAAATGTAACTATTTTAATGAAACGCTGTCTTAACTTACTTATTTAGATGACTAAAAAGTATGCTACATAAGATAAAATTCGAACCAAATAATTAATCAAGGACTTTTAAATCAATAGTATGTACGTAATTCTTGTTCTATCTTCTAAATGAACTATTTGATGAAAAAGAAATGTATGAATCAATAGTGTGTACATAATTCTTGTTTTATCTTGTAAATGAATTATTTGATAAAAAAGAAATGTATGAAATTACTTTTAATGTTTGCATTATTGATTTTGCGATTATTGCATTTTAATCTGTAAATGTGCTACTTTTTACAGATTTATTTTCACGAGAACTCATAATATTACTTAACTATTATATCTTCACATAAATCACATATTTTCTTGGATTGTCAATCTCAATTTCAGAAATAATTTTCAACAATTATTTGTACATAGAGATAAACTCAAAAAAGTGATTTGTTTCATGAACTGATAAAAAATGAGTGCTGGATTAGAAACTAATTCCTGCTTATACATATAAACTGTATTTTAAAAATAGGGATATTAATGGGTAGAATTTTGTAATTAGATTAATACATATAAAGGTTTTGAAAATTTTGTTATCGATACACAGTGTATGTCACAGTCATAAATATGGATTCATAATTTCACATTAATTCTTATGCAATGCTGTAAATCAGCAAATTTACGATTATACGATTAAATATTTTCGATTGTACGATTTGTCAAATTGGAGTGTGTGTGCGCTGCCCTAAAAGTATCCGATTTATGGACCGATTGACTCCCGGATCTTTTCGGTACCCACGCACACCTGGACGATTTTTGCGGGCGTGCGCTCACATGTACAGTAAAGAACANCAATTTGAATGAATATATATTGATGAATGAATATACTATGAATTTCGAATTTTATGTACTTTTGTCTCCGNGAACAAGACTTAACCTATAACAGTCCTTCGAAATGCAATCATTTATTTAGGTACATTATTAATAGTAGTAAAATATAATTAAGCAATATTAACAAAATAATAATAATTTACAGGTTAATTGTAATGGTAGATCAAGTTATTATGAACGTGTTTAAAATCAAAATTATTGTTTGATATGCATAATATAATAATATATAAAATAGAAAACGTAACAGAAGAAGAACGTTCCCCGAAAATTATATTGACGCTTACAGTTATTATAAAATAATTGAATAAAATTAATGATAATTATAATAATTTACAGGTTAATTACAATGGAAGATCAAGTTATTATGAACGTGTTTAAAATCAAAATTAGTTAATAATATGCATAATGTAATAATAAATAAAATAGAAAACGTAACAGAAAAAGAATAATAATATATAAAATAGAAAACGTAACAGAAAAAGAATAATGATATATAAAATAGAAAACGTAACAGAAGAAAACGTTCCCCGAAAATTAAATCGACGCTTACAGTTATTATAAAATAAATAAACAAAATTATTGATAATTATNATTTTCGATTGTACGATTTGTCAAATTGGAGTGTGTGTGCGCTGCCCTAAAAGTATCCGATTTATGGACCGATTGACTCCCGGATCTTTTCGGTACCCACGCACACCTGGACGATTTTTGCGGGCGTGCGCTCACATGTACAGTAAAGAACAAGACTTAACCTATAACAGTCCTTCGAAATGCAATCATTTATTTAGGTACATTATTAATAGTAGTAAAATATAATTAAGCAATATTAACAAAATAATAATAATTTACAGGTTAATTGTAATGGTAGATCAAGTTATTATGAACGTGTTTAAAATCAAAATTATTGTTTGATATGCATAATATAATAATATATAAAATAGAAAACGTAACAGAAGAAGAACGTTCCCCGAAAATTATATTGACGCTTACAGTTATTATAAAATAATTGAATAAAATTAATGATAATTATAATAATTTACAGGTTAATTACAATGGAAGATCAAGTTATTATGAACGTGTTTAAAATCAAAATTAGTTAATAATATGCATAATGTAATAATAAATAAAATAGAAAACGTAACAGAAAAAGAATAATAATATATAAAATAGAAAACGTAACAGAAGAAAACGTTCCCCGAAAATAAAATCAACGCTTACAATTATTATAAAATAAATAAACAAAATTAATGATAATTATCGTAAATGAATACTATGCAGTATACAGTTTCATTTTTGTTCGTTACTGTACACAGGGAGCCGCGGTGCGACCCATATATTATACAAAGTTTGCCCCATCTGGACTCTCCCCGTTCTGGCAAATCGTGCGGATAGCCAAATGTGGAAGACGAGTCAATATCTTTCCCCGTGCGAGGCCGTGGGCAGGTAAAAATGTCTCAACTTGGGTGCCCCGGCTCGTCTCGGCTGCTCGTTTTGCTCCTTCCTTTCCCAGGACCTCCCTTCTCTTCCTATCTATCTATCTTTCGCCGTAGGGTGGCTTCTTCGCGAGAGACCGGGCAAAAGGAACGAGCCGAACGACCCCAGGGCGGGTGGCCCAAAGAGAGAAACGGGAACGAGAAGGAAGAAAGGCGAAAACGCAATCGATCGATTGTTCTTTATTCGATCTTTCTACTTCTATGCGTTCTCTCTGTAAAAGTCAGGATTCGCCGCGGGATCAACGTTTCTTTTCTGTTATTGTACGTTATGCAGTTGGACTAATTAGGTCCGAATTGATTGCGTCTGCTGTACTTCATGCCTGTAGAATCCCGATTCCCTTTTTGTAGCGAGTTTCAAATCTTTCGGTGTTGAGTTTTTATAGTTTTTATAGATATTATCATTGCATTATTCTTTTAGTGTATGTATACTTTCTTCGTCTGAAGTTTTCAATTTTTCGAGTTTTTATAGACATCATCATTATATTCCTTTTTTTCTTTCTACGTTTTCTTGAAAATATGTATACTTTTTTCATATGAAGTTTTTAACCTTAATTTAAGCAATTCGTTTTCCTCAAAATATGTACACTTTTTTCATATAAAGCTTCCAATCTTAATTTAAGCAATTTGTTTTCTTGAAAATATATATATACTTTTTCGTATGAAGTTTCTAATCTTGATTTAAGCAATTCATTTTCTTGAAAATATATATAGTTTTTTATATGAAGTTTCCAATCTTAATTTAAGCAATTTGTTTTCTTGAAAATATGTACTTAATGTACTTTTGTACTTAATGTACTTTTTCCATATGAAGTTCCTAATCTTAATTTAAGCAATTCATTTATTCAAAGTTAGACATTATTTATTATAAATTATATTGTTGTATTCGGGATCCGGGTAGAAATAAGTTTCGCTGGTTAATGGATATAACTTTGTACTTCCAAAAAAAGAATGATATACAACAGTAAGGAATTCGAGAGAACAGTGGTTCTTACAAATTCCTGTCAAAATCTGCCTCGTTCGTTAAATCACGGGAGTACATATCTTCTTAGGTTCGTGGGAGAGTGTGACTCCGATCTTTATGATTAAGAGTGGAGTTTGGGCCTTACCACTATCTCAGTGACTAAGTTGTTTTCGGATGATTTCTTAAAACTGGTGATAACAAGGTAGTACATATTATACTAAGTGGTTGGTCGTTCAACAGTCTTAATATTAGACTTGCATCCCTCGATAAGTTATCTATAATTTAAATGTTTCCTCTGAGATGCTTCCTATCTATCGTTGACGTGCAATTCCAAAAGTGCGTTCCAAAAGTTCTTCGATTCGACTAACTCAAAAGTAGAATCTGATTCGTCAAACTTACCGATTCAGTGAAATCTGATCGAAAGTCATCGATATCAGTTCAACTCGCAAATATTCCTAGAAAAGTATCACTAGACTTTCCAGCTGGTCACAGTTTCGAATAATCATGGTATACAATTTCAATAATGTTCAAGCCTGGAACACAAGGAAGGAAGAGGTTAGAAGATGTGTGGGTGAATGAAGGCAATGGAAGCTCAAAGAGAGAGAAAGAAAGAGTCCGAAGGCGTATATAAGTGTACAGGGAAGAAGCGTCGTAGAAAGACCGAGGACGTGGAGGAAGAGGAGGATATGCGAAGTAAAAAGAAAACTCGAGTCGGTCGTGAAGCGGTCCAGGATGGTCCCAAGCTATTTGGGACCACCCCGAGAGCCGAGGGATCCAGCCTCGGCTCGCGGCAATCAGGTGCTGTTGGAATGCGACCGTCCGAGAGAAAAACAAAACAAATTTTTATGCCCTCGTCCTACCCCCCTTCCTCCCACCACGTGACTCGTTCCCCCTCCCGCCGTTCTTCCCTCTTTCGGCCTCTCGTTCGCTTTTGCTTCTCATTCTTAGTTCCCCACCTTTCGGGCCTCCTCGGAAGAAACATTAGGCATTACTTAAGTTAAGGGGGCCATGGTTCACCGTCACGTTGGTAGGGAGGGTGTATTACCTACTGCTGACTCCTATTCCGTTCTCCCTCGGAGCCGCTCGACTTTGGCGGTAGGAAAAAGGACGATTTCACGCTGCGAATTGTCCACGGCTCGTTTCTAAGGGGCTCCTCATTTACGAGGGTAACGATTCCCTTATCGATCTCTCGTGCCGGGACCGGGATATACCCGGTTATCGGTGTAGTCTACACAAGAAGCTCGTTGCCTCGTGCTCTCTCTCTCTCTCTCTCTCTCTCTTTTGTGCTCTCCTCTGTTCGCTTCTTTCTCTACGGCCTTTCGAACGAAACCTTTGGCTCGGTTAGAGCCTCGAGTCCCGGTCAGGGTCGGGGATTAAGATGTGACTAAAACATGTTTGGTTCCGTTGTTTCGGGGAAAATTGATTTGCCGCTAGTTTAGCGTGAACGATGGAACGGAGAAGGGAACTGTTCCGCTGAAATCTCGACGGTTGATCGATCGTTCGTATTTAGAGAGATTCTTCTCGATATACTTGGAATGTGTTTTCGCTAAATGTTTGATACCTTTACATGATACTTAAGTATAAAGTAAATTTTAATTATCTCGTAATTTCTGATTACTTTCGTTCTTGAAGATGTACCATAAACGAGGGGTAATGACTCAACGGCGATTTCTTCGAAGGGACGAAGTTACTTATCTTGTCCGAAAACCTCGTCGTAAATTTATGCCATTGCTGGCAACATTTTCACGGGTTAATGTACCGAAGCTAATTATACTTGAAATATGCTATATATTATTCTTTTTTCTACAATTCTCATTACGAGGAGACTTAATAGTTTTTCGAATTTGTTTGTATAAACTATGGATATATCTATTCCTATATCTCCATGGTGTAAACCCTTCGAAATTATGGGAAGTGAAATGAGCAAATTTTATGAATCAATTGTGACAACTTTCAATCCGCAGATCATCACGTTCCCGGAGTGAGGCACGAGCGCGGCAAGAGGCTCTGGTTCGACGTCTCCGAGGTACCACCCGGCGAACACATAATCGGCGCGGAACTTAGGCTGTACCGCAGCATGGACATAAAGAATCGAAAAAACCGCGGATCGTACATGATCGCGGCCTACCGAGTCTTAAGAACCGAGGATGGGTGAGTGTTACAAGAAACCTTTATTATGCTCAATATAACAAAAATACAATTCAAGTTTGTCGATCTTAAGGATGTTCTGGAGGTATATAAAAACGTTCAGAAATTCTTGACACATTAACAAAACATAGTTTTTACTATATTAAAGCAATTATGAAAGTTTGTTTTTATCAAAGTTGCTTTTACAGTAATTAATAATTGAACTTTATAACACTTCGAAATAATTTTGTACCAATTCTGGTATAATTTTTTTTATACAATTTTCTACTTTCAGAGGAAAAAGTAAAACTAAAATCCCCATTTTCCGAATCAGCTGTGTTAAAATGCATGAATTGTTATTAACAATTTCCTAATAATTACATGGTCAGTCAAATTACGATTTTACACAAAAATTGTTTCTACTTTAACTGAGTTTTACTTCTTAGAACTACTTTAAGAAACTATGCACTTGTTACTTCGTACTTCATTACAGAGCAACTTACTAACAAAGTATTTTAAGGGTGTTCTGGAGGTATATAAAAACGTTCAGAAATTCTTGACACATTAACAAAACATAGTTTTTACTATATTAAAGCAATTATGAAAGTTTGTTTTTATCAAAGTTGCTTTTACAGTAATTAATAATTGAACTTTATAACACTTCGAAATAATTTTGTACCAATTCTGGTATAATTTTTTTTATACAATTTTCTACTTTCAGAGGAAAAAGTAAAACTAAAATCCCCATTTTCCGAATCAGCTGTGTTAAAATGCATGAATTGTTATTAACAATTTCCTAATAATTACATGGTCAGTCAAATTACGATTTTACACAAAAATTGTTTCTACTTTAACTGAGTTTTACTTCTTAGAACTACTTTAAGAAACTATGCACTTGTTACTTCGTACTTCATTACAGAGCAACTTACTAACAAAGTATTTTAAGGGTGTTCTGGAGGTATATAAAAACGTTCAGAAATTCTTGAAACATTAACAAAACATAGTTTTTACTATATTAAAGCAATTATCAATGTTTGGGTTCGATTCACTTCATCGTTTAAAAATTATAGCAATTTGAAGTTTGCACATTTTAACACGTCTTCTTATGAAGAATTCATCAAATTCCACTTCAAATCCTATTTAAACCTTGAAAAAATGTTGCCAGAAACAATTGTTTTCTATATATAGTAAGCACTATGTAATTAATTAATACACAAAATTTATTAATGTCCGCTGAACAGTTAAAAAAAAACATTATAAACTACTAAAAAATGTCATGACAACATAATTTTATACAAATTTGAGATGTTTATTAGTAATTATAAATATTGCTTTCTGAACAATTTGAATGAATATATATTGATGAATGAATATACTATGAATTTCGAATTTTATGTACTTTTGTCTCCGATTGTACCTCCAGAACATCCTTAATTCCTTATGTGAAGGACAGGATTTGTTAATTTTTACATAGTCCAAGCACATTTCCACGCATATTTGCAACGATTTCTCTTTCGTTATCGTTGTGTTGGCAATTAGCAAATTCCTTTTGGAATCTCGGAAAACTGTAGTCAGGTATCATCTCTACCCTCAGGTAGCCTTAACTAAAAGGGTCAGATGATAACTTTAAGGCGACCTAAAAGGGTAATAAATAATTTTTAAGCGATCTCTAACTAAGGAATAATGGCAAGAAGGTAAAAGCTTTTGTAATCTTCCACGTTTATAGCTTCTGCGAACTTAAACACCACAAACATTAAAACAATTATAATTAAGGATCAGAATTACTTTTTATGTCCTTTTTTCGCTCATTCCTTTGTATATATTTATCTACATATTTTAACGCACCGCACAAAATCTAATTTTCATTTGTAATGAACAAGTACAAGATTTGAAAGCGTTACTGTTTTTAGTGTAAATTAATAATTAAAAGCGGATAAATTGAAAGACGTCGAATTCACTTACTCGGTTAATAATTTTTGAAATACTTTTTGTCCATCGCTGGTCCGTTTTAGATAGAGGCTGGTTCCACCCAGGTGGGTGGCTAGACCAATTTCGTTGTACCCTCGGGCCTCGTCCGTGGTTTTTGACATCGTCATCGTGCCTCTAATTAGGCCGTCCTTAAGTCGCCGAAAAAATCTCAGGTATTTGTTCTACCTGTGAGAGAGTTTCTCGAGGACCATTTTCAATCTAGCCGTCCCTCTCCGTTCGACTCTGCCTTTCTCATTCACGTATCCCAGGGTCGCCCACGAAAAACGACCGATTCCTTTCTAGACGAACCGACTCTATTACGCCATATTCCTCGTCGATTTTTATCGTCCATCATTAAAATATAACAAATTAGTCAGAGCCACCGGCATGCTTGGTTCTCGCCATAAAACATCATAGAAAAGTGGACGAAAGTATAATTGCAAAATCAACTTCTCAGAATAGATTTCATATTCAGCATGAAGATTGTTAAATTTACTCAATATTTATATATTATAGTGTGCAGATCTTATGCATTTACGAGGAAATTGAATGTACAAAACGTACAAACACTACAAGTACTGAGTAAAAGTGTGTAAAATACCAAACGCAAAACATGTAATGTTTAAAGAATAAAGTAAACTATTTGAAACAGATGTTTTAAACTGATACTATAAATTGTTTATTATACATAGACATCCGCAATCTAGTAATAGCATAAGAACATAAATGTACGTATATGTATGTACAAGTTAAATATCAAATTACACGTAGATTCTGCTATACCTATTTTTGGTTCGTTTCGTTGAACTGTTTAATTATTCTATTTTACACAGAAGTGGTAGAGATGATTGTCAGAGATTATTCGATCACTACTAAAGAAATCAGACACGCGAGTAAAGAAGATTGGCAAGTATTAGCGTAGACAATGTAGTAATTTCGAGTGCACGTGTCTGGTATACGAGTGGATAAAAGATCGTGTGCCGGATGGCGACAGCGTGTCTAGAGCCATCCCTGTTCTACTGGCGATACCTCGGCCGGCCGCAGACTTTGGCATTACGACGACCTGACCGATATACATATAAAGCCCCGACAGGAAACGCTATTCCGTAAATTGAGGTAAATTAACCATGGAGACGGGATCTCTTCGAGCGAGGAGTTAACAGAGCACGAGTTACTTTGTATGCCTACGCAGTTACACGCAAACGGCTACACCACCTCCTCTTCCTTCTCCTCTTCCTCCGCCTTCGTCTTCTTCTTCTTCTCCTCTTCTACGTCTTCTTCTTCCGTCAAACTAGGTGCGTGACGCATCATCCTCCGCCTCTTCATCCTCCTGTTTCTTCGGGACCAGCCGAGACACACTGGCGACTCTGGCTTCTTAAGCTTAGTCCTCACTGTAACAATCTGGACAAACTTTCGCTCGTCTATGTACACCGTTTATAGGATATTGTATAGAATTAAGTTTGAAACATTCTATTGGGCTGTCCCGGAAGTTCGTGCCGAGTTTTGGTAGTTGGCATTATGGCAAGTGTCTGTCAGAATGATTAAGGATGTTCTGGAGGTATATAAAAACGTTCGGAAATTCTTGAAACATTTGAATTATCAAAGTTTGGGTTCGATTCACTTCATCGTTTAAAAATTACAGCAATTTGAAGTTTGTACATTTTAACACATCTACTTATGGACAATTCGTCAAATTCCACTTCAAATCCTATTTAAACCTTGAAAAAACGTTGCCAGAAACATCAATTTTTTTCTATATATAGTAAACACGATGTAATTAATTAATACACAAAATTTATTAATGTTCACTAAACAGTTAAGAAAAAAAACATTATAAACTACTAGAAAATGTCATCAGAACATAATTTCATACAAATTTCAGATGTTTATTAGTAATTATAAGTATTGCTTTCTGAAGTATTTTTGTTTTGTTGAAATATTTGTTTTTGACTTTTTATTATGTAATTGTCTATATTCAACATCGCCAATTTATTTTCTTCAAATTGAAATCAGAGTCATTCACCAAAAGTCACTTCGAATCTTTTCTAATGTTAAGGAAACTTGATTAAAAAGCCAGTATGAGAAGCAATTCACTAATTAAACAAAAGCTTTCGGAATGAATCTATATTTTGAATACAAAATATACATGATAAATAGCCTTCATTGCCAATATATTGACGAATTTCGAATTTTATGTACTTTTGTCACCGATTGTACCTCCAGAACATCCTTAAAAACCAATTAAATGCGTATTCTAAAAAGTGAGACTCCAGGTATAAATGTGTATGAAAATTATATCATTATCATATTTCAAGTACAAATTAAAATGCGCCTTGAATTTTTCATAAAAATCAGCAAAAACTTTCCAGATAACCTAATATTTTAAACCAACGTTATTTAAAATGTCTACGAATTTGGTGGTTTAGCGTACATTCATCTTTGACTCTCATTGCATATGCCAGTTTGTCAGGAAACCACGAGAAGACAACGCTGGGTCGTTAGACAGTGATACTTACCGTAACGAGTCTCAGGGTCTCGAGTTTTTTAACCCAATTAAGGATTTATGTATTCTTCTCTCCTGGCAGTTGTTAAAATATCATTATTAGATTTCTAGATAAATTTCATTGAGTAAAAATATTAAAAAGAAACTATTTTCGATTTTATTTTAGGTAGCGTTGTAGATTATTTTTCAAAATGTGTCTTCAATTCGTATTTGCCGTAGATTGCCGAATGGGATTCAAGTTGTCACGGAAATAATGTCCTGTTTATTAGTATTGGCCGCGCATTAAGATTCAATGTATACATAACACCTCGGTTGAAGCAAAAAGTTGATTGACAACCGTGTGACTTTTTCATCGGTTTTTGCATTCATGAATGCATCACATGTACATAATAGCTTTTGTGCGATTGAAACGTATTGAACTCACTTCGAAATTAACATAACACAAATCATCTATATTTGTTAATAAAAATTATACATTCATAATTCAAATATGATGAACCTGCAAGAGAATAGAAATTCCATTGAATGTGAAACACGTTCGCGAAAATTGAAAAGAAAAAAGAAAAAAAATGTTGCCACGTTAGTTGGAAGATAATGCGCACAATTTCCAACGAAGAGAATTAATGCAGGAATGTTGGACGATTTGTCTCTCGTATGTTTACATTTTCAGCGTTTCTAATCGCAGCAGACGTTTTCTCTTATTGCGAATACGAATTGAATACAAATCGGACAGATATCGAACACTGAAAACAACGATTCACGCACATGTTTTATATGTACATATTTTAAATTACAATATCGTTCGAAGCTGTCCATCTTCTTAACCGATCACGGGAAACATAATTAGTCCCGGGAAAAAGATAAGTACGTCGTTCAAGAAATGCGTTCTCGTGCGTCCGTCGGGATCAAAGATGATGCGCGGTTCGCTCAATGAACAATGATTAGCGTGTTTCACTGAAATCCTGTTGACGCGAGCCACGTGCAGCGACGGATTCGTATTCGCGCGAATCAGTCGAGTCACGATCGGATCGGAAGAAGGAATCGAATCGCGTCGAACGACTAGCGAACGGCTCGTCGCATCTTTCAACGAACACGGTAGCATGTTGGTTGGCGCATCTCACAATCAGTTAACATGGCCGGTTATGTAAGAGCCAGCGGTTTCCTATTGATCGATTTTATCGATGAGTTGCGTGATTCGAACCGATGCGATGCAGCCACCGATTCTCGTTAAAAGAAACAATATACGTCTTTGACGATACACGCGCGATCTCTCGTTTATATGCTTTTATTAATTAGTTCTCGTTAACGTGCGATACCTTCTTCTCGATTTGTCGCTACATGAAAGACGTACATTCGATTGAAGAAGTCTTTATATCACGTATAACCGAAAATTACGTCGCATTTTGCATACGAATTGAATCAATAAAAAAGTAGACTCAGAACAATTCATCGCTTAATTTCATCAACATTATTATATTTATTTAAATTATTTCTGAGCACCATGTCTGAATTTTGCACATACGATTTGATAAACACTTTGAACAAAATGTTTGACGTGTGACGAAGTTGCAAAAATGTTTATTTCGTTCGGCGAGAATGATTTTCATGCTGCGGTAGTATTTGCCGCTGGTTGTCCACAGAACTGCGTGTTAACGTAATGAGTAATGCGAGTTTTCCTTGATATATGCAAAGAAAATTGCAAACATGTGTATTGGTGACACCGAGCAGGCAGCTAGGCGTCGTAAGTGGCTTTTAGCAGCTAATGCGTTGCAATATGTCTGTTGCAGCTTAGCTTATCGTTTGGAACAAGAGAACAATGTTACTGACGTATTTAATTTCTTTAATATATATATTATTAAAGTAGTAGTAAGTAAGTATTAAAGTAGTATAAAATATATGTATTGTTTCATATATATATTAAAGAAATTAGTACTACTAAAATAGTACTGTACTAGTAATATACTAAAAATAGTACTACTAAAATAGTACTATACTAGTACTATACTAAAGTAGTACTACTATAGTATATACATACTTCAGTAATTAATTTCGATAAAAATACTCAGCTCTTCCTATTTACATTAGAAAAAAATTATCAATTCTCTGATCTAACTTGTGAGATATTAACAAATGGACTACCAATATTGGATTACAATTAATAATAATCTTAAAATAATCTTAAATTAATTCTTTATATATGTATAATATTACATACAGTATTTACATTATTATTTATTACAGTATTTACATTAGAAAAAAATTATCAATTCTCTGATCTAACTTGTGGTATATTAACAAATGGACTACCAATATTGGATTACGATTAATAATAATCGTACAATAATCTTAAACTAATACTTTATATATAATATTACATACAATGAATATAGAAAGCATATAAAACAGAATTACCTTTTAAAATGTGTTTATTAATGTATAAAAAAAGAAATAAAATTAATTGCGAAGTCAAAACAGTGAAAGTAAGATTTTTAAGACAGCTGTGATTTTTTGATATTTTTTTTATACATATCGTAGAAAACTAATTTCTCTACCTTCTCTAAAAAAAATCCAAATTGGAACCAATATTAAAATATTAATTTTATTTCACGNTACCTTTTAAAATGTGTGTTTATTAATGTATAAAAAAAGAAATAAAATTAATTGCGAAGTCAAAACAATGAAAGTAAGATTTTTAAGACAGTTGTGATTTCTTGATATTTTTTTTATACATATCGTAGAAAACTAATTTCTCTACCTTCTCTAAAAAAATCCAAATTGGAACCAATATTAAAATATTAATTTTATTTCACGGACTTTACGAATACTTATTCCTATACAGACTATATTTGTTATGACGGTTTCGAATACTTACATGATTGTACTATTTTATTTTACAGGACAAGGGAGCTCCAATACGTAGATGCAGTAAACACGACAATGGGAAGGGAGGGATGGTTGACTTTAAATGTTAGTGAACCACTTTCGCATTGGGTGAATAATCCCGATGGAAATAAAGGACTGTACCTGTCGGTGCATCCCGCAGATCGTTCTGGTGAGTAAATATTCTCCGTTTACTCATTTATGTAAATTCTCTAAAAAACTATAAAATGTATCGAATTGTCTCTTACACTATTAAAAATGTTTCATTAAATTGTATAAAGAAATACATGAAGCAATATTCATGTATTTTTTTTATTAAATTTAGTGACAAATTTTATTGAATATTCATTGCAAAACACTAATTTTCATGAATGGTACATTAAATTTTCTTCAAAATTCATTAAATTTTCTCAAAGTTCATTAAATTTTCTTCAAAATTCATTAAATTTATGGTAAATTTGCATTAATACGTGTTTAATGTACGAGAAACTTAAATTTAATGTATTATTTTTCATGAAAAGTGCATTAAATTTAATGATATTTTTAACAATGTAGTTGACTTCCATCTTTAATTTTTAACCTTGTAACTCAAAATGGACCAAACAAAAAACAGTAAAAGAATTTTTTTAGTGCAAAATTTCATCTTTCAAACGAGCACAAATCTGAAATTGTTTGATCGATACTTTACGAGATATCGATTACTGAAGCCATGTATGTACCGAAAAAAGAATGAATTTCCTTTTCCTCAACCTAATATTTTACATTCTATTTTCGTGGAAATCTGCAATAAACAATTTTTCTTACCTTGCATTCATCTGTGACTACTGTGTTGATAGTCTGCGGAATATCACGAGAGCAATAAATCTTGTGCACTTACTAAACGCTTCGCAGGATCATTTTATCTAATAATAACTTTGTTTGTCTATTCGTAATTCGGATTCGAGAGTTCTTGTCTATATTTCTAAGCATCCGTACGTTATTCCGTTTCGTTCCTAGTTTTATCTAGTTAACGCGAATTGATCGTCATCATCAACAAACGGTCAAGCTATGGCGTCGTTCTGTCTTCCTCTTTATATGCTATCGAAACGTGTATTCCTGGAATTCGATGAATGGTTGACGATAAATTCCATGTTGGATAACAAAAATTCAATTTTATATGATTCACAAAAAAACGATTTTTAAAACTGATGAAGCATTAAAAATTAGCATAATAAGCAAATAATTAGCATAAGCATTTTCTGGTACGAAGGATTGTGTGATGTTAAGTCAAAAATACAAGGTGCTATTAAAAAACCTAAAGGCGACCTTGAAAATTGTCGAAAAAAAATGTTTCGAACCTTTTAAACCGATCAACTTTTGTTTAAAATGTTTTTTTGTTGATCGCAAGTACTTGAAAAATCGTGTCTAACATTACGTGGGACACCCAGTACATTTATATGTATGATCATTTTAATGTAAATAATTCTGAAACTTGGCCCCAAAGGGACAATTAAAATGTGTAAGAGAAATAAAGATAGTTAAATATGAACGGGCGAGTCGAAGGCCTAGATGACATGACCAGATAAGAACGCCCCTGAATCTGATTCCGCCACCGAATCTTACATATTCAAGAATAGCACCGCGAGCCGTACATGGGAGGATTACCTCGATTCGAGATCCTCTAGATAAGCTACACCTGTTCAGGTCGGCCGTAAACCGGCGAACTTTAAATCATTGATGGTTCTCGTTTCCTTTCATGGATGGATATCGCTTGTCAGATTTTTCCACCGCTCCCAGAATGCGGTAGCCTTGGCCGATTAAATCTTCATTGGAATAACTTATGAAACACAACGGGTTCACGGATAACGTAGCATAATATTCCACGTGAACATGTGTTTTTCGATCCCCGAGGTAAGAACGCGACAAGATGTATCGGGGATTTTTACGTAAGAGATTAGACGTGATACGGGAACTGTCGATGTGAAAAGATAGATATTTTTGGGATGAACGAGGTATTGGTACTGCTGTGCATTAAAAAAAGCTCGTAGATGCATTACGATTGAATATCACAAAATCTTGTTATATAAAGAGAAAGTTTGTATTTGTATTAGCACAAATGTAGATGTTAAAACATAGTTTTTACTATATTAAAGCAATTATCAAAGTTTGGATTCGATTCACTTCATCGTTTAAAAATTATAGCAATTTGAAGTTTGCACATTTTAACACGTCTTCTTATGGACAATTCATCAAATTCTACTTCAAATTCTATTTAAACCTTGAAAAAACGTTGCCAGAAACTTCAATTCTTTTTCTATATATAGTAAACTCTATGTAATTAATTAATACACAACATTTATTAATGTTCGCTGAACAGTTAAAAAGAAAAACATTATAAACTAATAGAAAATGTCATCAGAACATAATTTTATACAAATTTCAGATGTTTATTAGTAATTATAAATATTGCTTTCTGAAGTATTTTTGTTTTATTTAAATATTTATTTTTGACTTTTTATTATGTAATTGTCTATATTCAACATGACCAATTTATTTTCTTCAAGTTGAAATAAGAGGGTACAGTCATTCACCAAAAGTCACTTGGAATCTTTTCTAATATTAAGGAAACTTGATTAAAAAGCCAGTATGAGAAGCAATTCACTAATTAAACAAAAGCTTTCGGAGTCAATCTATATTTTTAATAGAAAATATACATGATAAATAGCCTTCATTGCCAATATATTGACGAATTTCGAATTTTATGTACTTTTGTCTCCGATTGTACCTCCAGAGCATCCTTAAGTAACAGATCGTTTTAATAATTATTAAACATTCTATCATTGGACGTTAAAATTCCAATACATACTTTTATACAATTTCGTTCGTTCAATATCAATAACACGTGAGTGACAGTATCTAAAATCACTACGTGCCAGTATTATTGATTGTGTGCAGGCAGGCTTCTCACCGTGATGTTGAAACGTTCACATGTGCATACACAGTTTATTTGCCATACCTAGATCATTCCGTTGCTCGTCTCTCTCACCTCCGTATCCCCTCCTTCCAGGTTTCTCTCTTTTCTCTCGTCGCTCCTCAACTAACGTTCACGGTCCTCAAGCTTTCCCTCTTTCTCACGTCTCTCCGCTCTTCTTCTTCTGCTCCTCTCTTATTCGCGAGCACAACCGGTTTACCTTTGATCATTCAATATAAAACACAAGATCAGAGTCACACGCACGCACAAAACTTTGACTTACAGAGGCAGACTTCAACTCTCCGAGGTTAGGCTTATTTGAATCTACATAGAAGGTAGAATTTATCTAGACACGTGGCAAACACCGTTCCAGTTGGAACTCCAATTTGTATTCTACGGCGCAATCGTAGAAAGAAAATGCATAAAACTATATATTGTTGAAATGATTTCCTTCGCATTTCATGTAAATACACGTTCCGCTGTGCGAGCGTAAAAGTTTATTCGTTTCCCCACTCACAGTTTTCTTCTTCGCCTGGTTTCGCAAAGAGCCGATTGGTTTGTTTACACGCGGAGGAAGTTTCCTCCAGTTGCAGAAAACCAGATGCTTTCGAAAGTGCAGATATACACATACATATACACATGCCTCCAAAGGTCGGCTACGCACCTCAGCGTGATACGCCTACGCTCTTCCTCTAATACGTTTAGTAAATCGCTGAACCATTTATTCGTTTCGATATCGAAAAATGTTCAATATCATTGAATTTTTGCAAAATTCTTTGCGAGATATGTACATTTAAATTAAAACTATGAAATGCATATTACGAACGCTTGTTCTGAAACGGTACTTGAATATCGTGAATTTATCAATTTACATAAAAGAAGAAATAAGAAATATTTATGACATTTGAGTCAAAATAAACGTGTAAGCAATACAGTTGGGAAAATTGTATTGCGCGCCGCAAGTTTAACGATACGATTACAACTATCTTTGTTACTACTCTATTAGCCTCTCGATAGCGACTCTATTACAATGTCTTAGAACTATACATATAATAAATACGTACATAGTACGTGTACGCCTAAGCACATAGAGTTAAGGCCGTCCGTACATAGATTTTTCAACAATTTTCGTCGGTCCTTTGTCTTCTCATCTGAATTATCCAATGAACGGTAACGATTTCAGAGATTTCTCTCAAGATCACGTCAAATCTGCTATCCACCCACGAGGAGCAAAATTATTGGAAAGAGAAGCGACACTCTTGACTCTTCGTTAAACGTATACTAAGACTCGAACATTTGTTCAAACCAAACTATCGATTATATAAAATATCGAGTTTTAAAGATCTTTATTTTACTCCAATAACAACCTGCAACATATAGAAAAGCTGGTAAACAGCGAAAACAATGATAATTGATCAGAGAGGTTATGTAAGACAAAAAACAAAATATGTTTATTCTGATTTATATTAAATATTGGTCGGTTTAAATGTATAGTGAAATACGTGAAAAAGTCGGCTGACACTACGACGGTTAGAAACCGACATTACTTTCCCAGCGAGCCAATACACGCACATAACGGCGCGCAAAGTGCAGCAGCAGGTGTCCGGTACAATCACGGTGAATGCGCATTCCTGCGAGCCAATTTACTAGCTTTCTCGAACTCGGCACGGTCGTGCTCGTAACAGCGATCATTTGCATACGCGGTAATGCGACCCGAGGAGGAGACGAGTCCCCCGGTCCCCAGCCACACGAGTCTGTATCTTGTATGTTACATACGTATACGTAGTATATGTACGTATGTATGTACGTATACGGTGTGTACTCGTATAATCCCGCTGGCAGAATGTTTTCAATCGTGCGCATGATGCGAAATTATCCAGTAACATTTGAAGAAGCATGTAAAACTGTAAAAGTACATTAAAATATGTGTTGAATCGGTTAAATCCTTTTTACACAAGAGACGTCTGGTGAATACTATACTTCAACGGGATAAGAAATGATTCTGGATGTAAAAAAGATAAAGAATATAGAATAAAATCTTTCCGTTGAAAACGTAGTGGATAGGTTGAACATCAAACACAGACTTGACTTGTGTTATTGATGATTTTGACTCTACTCAGAACTTAAGAACGCTTCCAGACATATATTTATGCACAGGAGTGTACGCACAATTAGACCGTTTGGATTGCTCGCACGTAGAACCCATGTCCTTTCGTTCGGATTTCGATATCTCGCGAAAATCGCGAGCTGCATGCGAATCGATTTCGCTTGAGAGATACTTCCTCCGTCGCGTCCCGGCGGTTCTGTGTCTTAACTTCTTATGTAGAAAATGTATTTTCCTAGCACGCAATGCAGTCAGTGATTTATATTTCTGAGCCCAATCATGGGTGTAAATTTATTATGTATAAACGCAGTTGATCATTAAAGTACGTACGTACATATGTATCTCCGGTAGTGTTAGCTACTAATTCTATGACGAAGCTCAGTTGTTTCATTTAAGGATGTTCTGGAGGTATATAAAAACGTTCAGAAATTGTTGAAACGTTAACAAAACATAGTTTTTACTATATTAAAGCAATTATTAAAGTTTGGGTTCGATTCATTTCATCGTTTAAAAATTATAGCAATTTGAAGTTTGCACATTTTAACACGTCTTCTTATGGAGAATTCATCAAATTCCACTTCAAATTCTATTTAAACCTTGAAAAAAACTTGCCAGAAACTTCAATTTTTTTCTAT
>SMSR01009175.1:0-11954 GCA_019453355.1 Ceratina japonica | reverse complement strand
AACTTAGATATTTGCGAAAAACAATTTAAATTCAAATCTTCAGAACTTTTCTCTCATCCCATGAAAGTTCACCAAAATTTAACAGAGTTATTATTTAACCAAAATCTACTCAGACGCTAAATTTTAGATTTTTCGTAATTTTAAAACTGTTACCGGTAGAACTTCCTAAATTTTTTTTAGGTATCCTGGTATACTGTTATAGACTATCAAATTTTTTTTCGGAGATCTATCTGTTAATTCCTTAACCGGATGAACCTCCTTAAATACAAGTTCCATACACAATGCGCAACCGATCCTACTCTGACGGCGGATATCTCCAGAAGAGAGCGAATTTGGCAATCGATCTCCGATCGATGCCGAACCGAACGGATAATTACAGTGGTAGGGATGACAACACACTTGCACTCTCTCCTAATATCCTTCTCGAATCTTCCCTACACATACACTCTCACATTCCTATGTAATCGTACAAAAGTACTATTACATTTCGTTGATAATTATGAAAGTGACTCGAGCTGGGGAACAGGACGCGGGCGGCGAAATAAGGAATATCTGCTCGCTAACCGTCCCGAGACTCGTTACCGACCCCTTTCGCCTCGGATGTCACAGCGGCGCGGAGGGTGGCATTTTCGGGATCGCGCACTTTGGATCCCGTTACCTGACCCCCCGCCCGCCCGACTCGTTTATTATTTGGACTCCGGAGCGGAAAGTTCCGCAGGCGAGGCACGCGTGTGCCCGTTCCAGGAAAGCGCGAGACCAAGGGCCCCGGTGTCGTTCATCCCCTTCTCGAACCTGTAACACAATCGCGCCTCGGATTCCAGCGGCGTAATTAAAATTACGACGGCGGCGCCGCCCCGGTCAATCGTCGGTCGACGGAAAGGGTAGAGGCGGGTAGTATCGGCTGCGTCCCCCGCGCGCGCGGCTACACACGCACAGTGCGTGTACATACGTATATATCGTTTATCGAAAAAGCCGCGCCGGCATACTTTCGCCAATTTGCCCGGCTCTTTGTCCTCTTAAAATTACAACTGTTCCCCGTCATTATCGGAACNTGCTGTCTCCTAATATCCTTTTGGAATCTTCAGTATACATACACTCTCACATTCCTATGTAATCGTACAAAAGTACTATTACATTTCGTTGATAATTATGAAAGTGACTCGAGCTGGGGAACAGGACGCGGGCGGCGAAATAAGGAATATCTGCTCGCTAACCGTCCCGAGACTCGTTACCGACCCCTTTCGCCTCGGATGTCACAGCGGCGCGGAGGGTGGCATTTTCGGGATCGCGCACTTTGGATCCCGTTACCTGACCCCCCGCCCGCCCGACTCGTTTATTATTTGGACTCCGGAGCGGAAAGTTCCGCAGGCGAGGCACGCGTGTGCCCGTTCCAGGAAAGCGCGAGACCAAGGGCCCCGGTGTCGTTCATCCCCTTCTCGAACCTGTAACACAATCGCGCCTCGGATTCCAGCGGCGTAATTAAAATTACGACGGCGGCGCCGCCCCGGTCAATCGTCGGTCGACGGAAAGGGTAGAGGCGGGTAGTATCGGCTGCGTCCCCCGCGCGCGCGGCTACACACGCACAGTGCGTGTACATACGTATATATCGTTTATCGAAAAAGCCGCGCCGGCATACTTTCGCCAATTTGCCCGGCTCTTTGTCCTCTTAAAATTACAACTGTTCCCCGTCATTATCGGAACGCGTGTTACGCGACCCACGATGCTTTTGATTTTTCGATAAAAATGTCAAAACCCCTGCCAAACACCGGGGGTTCTGCCAAAGGAGCTAAACCGTTGATTAAAAACGCCGCTGGAATGCACGGAAACTATTGCTTTTCGACTGCGTTGCCCGTTTTCCGCGACGAGATTAGGTCGTTTCGCGATGGAACGTGGGGCAACTTTTGTTTCTCAATTTCGTTTACACAGACGTTTCGTATCGTTGAACAGTAAGGCATGCAAAGGCAGTTTTTGTGGTCAAAATATTACCTTAACTTTCTGAAAATTGGTAATCTATGGTTTCTGAAGTCGCTGATCACGAGTCTGACATTAAAAATTAAAAATTCGGGACGATAGTTGCAGTACAGTGCGGTGCAGCGTTTCGTGGAGAAGCATTTCGCGATCTAAATTAGGACATCTTTATTTTGATGGTGTTCGATTGGAATTTATCGTATGTTATGTAACACAACTATTTGCAGTAATGAACTTGACAGTAACAAACTTTTCAATAGTATGAATTTCATTTTATCTGAAGAAGGAAGGAAATTTCACTATCATTTGATAGATTTTACACAAATTTATATTAAAAATCTCTTATAAAAAAAAAATATTACTAACTTTCTCTTATTGTTGCACTTTATTTAGAATTGTTAATTAGCAATGCCTTGACGCGCGACGATTATTTTTTTAAATCGATGTAGGATTAAAAATTGCGAGAGGTAGCAGCTGAAATTCATATAATCTATTAAATTAATGTGTAAGTTTTCCTATGAAACGAATTTGATGCCAATCACTACTAAACTTTCTTTTTTAAATGTTCTCAATGATCAAAGTGTTATAAAAAATGCACTACTTCCAACCCGTTCAATATTAACTCGAATTTGACGATTTTGTCTTCAGCACGCTATACCTCATTAGACAGTTATCTAAAATAAGGAAATTTCACTATTATTTGATACATTTTACACACATTTATATTAAAAATCTCTTATAAGAAAAAATGTCAATAACTTTCTCTTATTGTTGCACTTTATTTAGAATCATTAATTTGCAATGGCTTGAAGCGCGGCAATTATTTTTTTAAATCAATGTAGGATTAAAATTTGCAAGAGATAGCAGTTGAAATTCACATAATCTACTAAATTAATGTCTAAGCTTTTCTATCAAAATAAATTTGATGCCTATCACTTCTAAGCTTTCTTTTTTAAATCTCCTCAAAGATCAAAGTGTTATAAACAAAGTATTGTCCGTACATGGATTAGAAAATAATTAGAATTGAATGAAATATTTCAAATACATCTATTAACAAATGTAAACCAATCATTTAAACCTGTATTCTACTTGTCTATAATAAGTATCCAACTCGTTTATAATACTAACTCGAATTTTATGATTTTGTCTTCAGCACGCTATACTTTAGACAATTATCTAGAATGAATAACATTTTCGATTGGATGTTTTGAAGGAATCTTAGTTTATAGGAAAAATATCTTTTTTTTAATGACAGACATTGAAAAAACAACTTTTAACCACAAAAACCGCCTTTTCAGACCACTGTGTAACGTAGAGAAATTTGTATTCCTCAATTTTGTTCGCACAGACGTTTCGTATCGTCGGGATCGAGAGAATCAGGATTTAAGCGTTTGCCAGGGATAGAATCGCGAGCCCAATTCTATCGGAATCGGTTCGTACGCGTTCGAAATACGGCTGTTAATGAACTCCCGCTGGGCGGACCGCTCGTTTCCCAGCATCGGCCAAGGGATCCCCGCGGAGTTCGTCATTACCGAATCAAAATTAAAGGCAAAGATCCGAAAAAGAACGACTTATTAGTGTCTGCGTATACTGTACCGCGCTAATGGATCGATACGGTTCGATCGTCGACAAAAGAAGTGGGAAATATTTTGCGAAAAAATATTTTCCTTCGCGAAGATAGGCATTTTTTGTGTCGTTAAAAACGTCTGGCAGGGGGGCGGAAAATTGGGCGCGATCCTTCGCCCTCGGGACGGGGTCGAAGCCGTCGGTGCGCGCTAATTATTCGCGACTAGGCCGTAGGAAAGCCGTAGGCGCGCGTAATGAAATCCATGATGTATTAACGCGGGCGTGCACTCGCGCCGGGACAGGTAAACGCGGGCGATCGCGCGCGTAAACGCGCGAACGGGGGGAACCGTGAAGACGGCGAGATATACGCTCGCCCGTAATATTCGACTAATTACAAATTTAATAACCCTGCCCGGTTACGACGACGTCTAAGCGAATGGGTCCCTTTCTCCCGGGCTCCGCGGCGGCGTGCCCCCTACTCTCCTAATTTCGACTCGTGTCTTCGTCTCCCTCGCGGCGCGGCTTCCTCCCCCCCCAGCTTCACGTTCGAATTCGCCGGGTCCGGCGAGAAAAGGTAGCCAGGAGGCGGATACCCATCGTCCGTCTTAATCGACTCGTATTACCAATTAAAATTTAATTATCTCCGAAGTTGAGTCGTCACGATATCAAAGCTCCGCATTTATTATTGCCGCCGTCGTCCCGATCCAATCGATTCTCCCGTGTAAGATTTGAAAAGCTCGTAAAATTAGTCGCCGAACGAGGGAATCGTCTCGGTGGCTCGCGGGAGAAAAAGAGAGACGAGGACGGACGGAACGGGAGGTGGAGATCCTCTTCCATTCCGGTCGACGCGGCCGTAACTTATCGCTCGTAGACGCACGGTATTTCTCTCCGGCTCTTTGAAAGCATTTTCTCATTAAAAAATTAAGGTTCGAGGGGTCGCGACGGGTGGGGTGGGCGTTCTCGCGGGTTCGCGCGGTGCCGACCCCGGGAGAGAGAGGTGGAGGCCGTTTGCGGCGGGGGTGCTCGGGGCGGCCGGGTCGGTAAGTGCTCTGCGGCTCCCAGATGCGCCCAATATTATGTTTAATGATATTAACTTCTTACTTAATGGTCCGCGGTTCGATTCGAGGTGCGAGCCGCCCTCCACGCACCGCGCCGACCTGCAAAAAAGAACCGTACCCCGGAGAATAATTTGCGAAGTCGACGAAAGAATCGTTAAGAGTTCGCGAGTTCTTGGGGCCGTCTAATCGACCGGAGAGCGACCCTCTCCGTTTCCCTCGAATTCGCGAGGTACGAGTAATTTTTACCAGAAACAGAATGGTAGATTTTTTGGAGAAATCGCAAGACGCGGAGGTGCGAACGTTCGATGCCGCGACAACGGCCGGTTAACTTTGGGCCCCCGGCATCCGGCTGCGAGTCTTAACCCGCGAGGTACTAGTAATTTTTACCAGAAACAGAATAGTAGATTTTTTGGAGAAATTGCAAGACGCGGAGGTGCGAACGTTCGATGCCGCGACAACGGCCGGTTAACTTTGGGCCCCCGACATCCGGCTGCGAGTCTTAACCCGCGAGATACGAGTAATTTTTACCAGAAACAGAATGGTAGATTTTTTGGAGAAATCGCAAGACGCGGAGGTGCGAACGTTCGATGCCGCGACAACGGCCGGTTAACTTTGGGCCCCTGACATTCGGCTGCGAGTCTTAACCCGCGAGGTACGAGTAATTTTTACCAGAAACAGAATAGTAGATTTTTTTGAGAAATCGCAAGACGCGGAGGTGCGAACGTTCGATGCCGCGACAACGGCCGGTTAACTTTGGGCCCCAGGCATCCGGCTGCGAGTCTTAACGATTCCACGGGCGAGCTACCGGAGAGGAGAGCCGCACGAGGGCCGAACAATATAGGGGCAAGATTAAAAGTTTCGCGGTGCAGAGGCATAAAGGCCGGCTGGTGTAGCTTAACGAGCCCGGCCCTCGTAAAGCCGAACATTCGAGGAAACCGGGAGAGCAGCAAAATAAAAGAGGGGTAACTGGTATCCGAGAGCATCGCGAAACCACGGAACGGCTCTCGGTGGCGCGGCCTCGTTCTCCGGACGCAACGCCGGATACATTGTCCCATTAAGACCCGACGATGTGTACAATTACTGTAAACCGATAAATTGTACTCGAAATATCTCTGTATCCATTCGCTCTGATCGTCGATTCGCTCGTCGTCCCCGCGAGACGAATATACGGAAAAACCGGTTTTAACGATCCTCGAGGCGACGCGCGACAACCGCGCGCGAAAAATACGGCCGAATCGATTAACGTCGATGATCGAACGGAACGGAACGCGCGCGCTGCCCGGACCCCGCCACTTATCTACCTACGCTCCCAGCCGCGACGCTGGAATAATTATTTAATTAACGGGCATCGGGACGAGTCCACCTCCGCTCCGACTCGATTCTCCTGTCCACCCGCAATAATCGATATTATACTAAAGCTTTTCCCTGTATCCGATGTTCCAGGCTCCGCGAGGAGAGAGGAGACGCCGAGAGGGCACTCGCGCTCGACCAAAAACCCAGGGATCTGAGCTCGCACAATGGTAAGATAAATACGTGTACGCTCGTTTACCGTAATTACAGTAATCGGCCGATAATACGGCGAATAACGCCGAGTCGTATTACTGGCCGCGCGGACTATTACGAACGGAACGATCATCGCTTTTTCCCTTGGCGACCGATCATCTCTACGCGGTACGAGGCCGTCGCGGATGATCGCCGATCCTCCGACGCGCTCCGTGCATCGTCCCATACACGGACGGACAGTTCAAGCTTTTCTATCGCGGGATTTCGTATTTCGCGTTTCACGTGCCTACTTTTTGGCCTCCATAGATAGATTCGATATCAATTTTGTTTTTTCTATTACTGTTTTACCCCGTCGCGTATTTTCAGTAACTACCCCAGATCCGTGATGCAATAATCTCGCCGCCATACAATAATTTCCGATAAAATGTTCTCCCCGTAATCAATGGTATTTATTTATTTATTTATTTCATAATAAACGGGCATCAATACCCAAATTACAAAATGCAAGAAGATAGCTGTTAACAGTCGCCATATAATATAACTATATATAACGCGTGACATCTATAAAAGATCCGCAATATACATGAACAAAACGGTATAGTTATGAACAAAATGGTATAATTATTTCTGATCGAGTATCATTTCAATTTTATTTTACATGAAATGCGGACCATTGATTTTTTTTATAGTTAATAGTTAGTTTATTTACGGGCCAGTAACCCATTAAAAAAAACATACTGTACATTGTATAATAGAGCAGAAAAACATTTACATTGCATATAAACATTTAAATGCGAAGCGCAAATAAAATGGTGTTTAGTCATTTTGCAACTATTGTGCTTCGCATTCATTTTTCAATTGTAACTCCTTATTCGTATTTAATTATTAATATAAATCAGCCTGACCAAAGCCATCTTTTGGGTATTTTTATTTCAGGATTAAATAATTCATTCTGGACAGAAATGAGTACATTCATTCGGTTCCAAATTATATTTATTAATTTATATTTTAATTTTGAGAACATGAAATGTACTTTTTGTACAGAGTGTTTCAGGACCTATGGTCAATAATTTAAGGGGTGATTCTACACTGAGAAAAACGAAGTCACAAAATTCTAGCAATATTTATTGTATATTTAAGTGAAAATTGCTATATTTGAATAGTAATCTTGAAACATGTTTGGGTTTAATTAATGATTGCTAAACTTTAAGGAAAAATTCGTCTGTATGCTTAGTATAATTTTTACTTATTGAACTTAAAGCAAATTACCGAATTATATAATTGTTTGTTTATTTATTTTACGGGTCCATTGGCCCTTTACAAGTAAAGAGAAATCGTCGCGAGCAGAGAAAACAAACAAAACGGCTATAAGAAAGATAAAAGTATCCTGCAAAGGATTTCATGAATTAAGCTCTAAAAAATATGCACGAAGCTTTCTTCTTATGACATAACTGGAATCATTAAAAATGTCAAATAAGTGACTGAATTTATTGGCTTTAGAAATTACCCTGTTAGACGACACTAGAATTACCAAAACGAGAAGTGAATCTTTCAGAACAGAAAGTTTTATTAGGTCTGATGTTATCAGAGTCATAATAAAATCTTTAATCTATATATGAAATAATATAAATCGCGTGTAGTAATATAAAGTAATATAAATAATATAAATCGCGTAAAGTAATATAAGGAAAATGTAACTGAATATTAGAAATCACTAACCAGGGATAGTAAAAATTAGTAACTGTGGATAGTAATTATTATTACTATGTAGAAATTACTATGTAGATTTGGAATAAATACAGAGGAAATGTATTTATTACTCAAAGAAATATTTTTTTGGTATTATATTTCATTTTTTGCTAATCGTCAGACCACCCTTTTCTCAGTGTAGGTAAAAGTAAGAATAATTCCAAAACTGAGTTTCTCTGTGAAAAAGAGAATTTTTTATTATATTCCTCATGTTCCTATTTACAACTATTTACAAAGCTTACCTGTGAAAAAGAGAAACGACATTAAATGTCAATTATTCAGTATGTCCTTTCTCTAATTCTTTTTTAATCACAATCTTTCACAATCTTCGCATTTATATCTTTTAACTGTTAGATTAATCACTCTACTATATACTATACATGTACTATATTTCAATTTTTGCTAATCGTCAGACCACCGTTTTCTCAGTGTGACTAACTTTTCAGACACAGAATTTGAACACTCGATATCAATTTACGAAATGAAGCATAAAGNTGTTAAATAAGTGACTGAATTTATTGGCTTTAGAAATTACCCTGTTGACGACACTAGAATTACCAAAACGAGAAGTGAATATCTCAGGACAGAAAGTTTTATTAGGTTTGATGTTATCAGAGTCATAATAAAATCTTTAATCTATATATGAAATAATGTAAATCGCGTGTAGTTATGTAAAGTAAAGTAATATAAGGAAAATGTAGAAACTGAATATTAGAAATCACTAACCAGGGATAGTAAAAATTAGTAATAATGTGGATAGAAATTATTATTACTATGTAGAAATTACTATATAGATTTGTAATAAATACAGAAGGAACGTATTTATTACTCAAAGAAAGTATCTTTTGGTACTATATTTCATTTTTTGCTAATCGTCAGACCACCGTTTTCTCAGTGTAGGTAAAAGTAAGAATAATTCCAAAACTGGGTTTCTCTGTGAAAAAGAGAATTTTTTGTTATATTCCTCATGTTCCTATTTACAACTATTTACAAAGCTTACCTGTGAAAAAGAGAAACGACATTAAATGTCAATTATTCAGTATGTCCTTTCCCTAATTCTTTTTTAATCACAATCTTTCACAAACTTCGCATTTACATCTTTTAACTGTTAGATTAATCACTCTGCTATATACTATATATGTACTATATTACAATTTTTGCTAATCGTCAGACCACCGTTTTCTCAGTGTGTCTAATTTTTTAGACACCGAATTTGAACACTCGGTATCAATTTACGAAATGAAGCATAAAGCGATGTTTCCTCTGCATAGCTCTGCGCGATAAACGCGTCCCCGATATCGACCGATCATCGAAAATATCGGACGTAAACGCGGTTCCATTAACGGGGAAAGAGAGGAGATCTGGCGCCCGAGGGGCACGAGGGAAGGACGAGTCAACCGAGCGTGGCCAGTGCTCTCGGGACCAGTCCTTTTCTCGATTTCTTTATTTCTGTTGGCCGAGGCCCGGCCAAGCGTTTAGGGCCTAAACTTTAGGCGGCCGAGAAAGAGATTAAGTTCGATATCGGGTTACGGGGCACCGCGCGGCCTCGGCCTTTCTTCTGATTCCCCGTAATATTTTAATCCGTTCGATCGAACCTTTTATCCTGGTGGCGCGGGCGCACTTCTCCGCCAGCGACGACGACTCCTCGCATCTGATCGTGTTCGGGGCCCCACGGAATCGACGGGGGATTTCGAGCCGGACGTCGACCGGCCGTGCTTAATCGACCGCGGCCTACCGGTACCAACCGCGAATCGATTCTCGTTTGTCGAACTCGCCCGAATTTCAACAATCCCGCAATTTTTATTCCCCAAGGTAGTTCTTCACGGACTCTCTAGTCAATTGAAAGTGCAAAATAAAATGTTCAAAATCATTGTTTGATTAGTATAAACTATGTTTATTAAATTTATTTATGAGTTTTAATATTGTTTTAGTTGATATTAGTATAAAGGTAATAATGTTAATAGTATATTATGCAACAAGGGAGTAAAGTAATTGATTATTCCCGCCGGCGAGTTTGGCAGTAAGGGAATGATCGATTTTACTCCCGTGTTGCATATAGGACTTTATTCACGGCTTATCTGTATAACCACTTTATTGTTTTGAAAAGTGGGACGGATGTTCAGTACCAAAAAAATCAGAACTAGAAGTGGTATCATTAGAATCGACTGAAAATGTATTCAATATTTCAAATGTAAATGTCTCTGAATGTGTTTGGCTATTAAGATTTTTTCAATTTTTTAAAATAAATAACGCATGTGCAGAAGAAAGTAGATGCGTGAGAAAAGAGCCACTTTTGTCCTGCTTTTGAGGGAATAAAGTGGCTATTATAGGTAAGCCGTGAATAAAATAATATTATGTTACTTGTGCCTAGCAATGACACACGTAGTCATTCATATGATAGACAAAGAAAAGATTATCAAATCATATTTTTTTGTTCGTTGAACATTAAATATCTTTTAAATTAATTCGGCTGCCTCTCATTTTCAATCAATAATTAGAAAGTAGAAATCTCCAACTTTTAGACCTCAATTTTGCATTAACATCTACAGTGTTTTTGTCCAGTAATGTGTTAATAATATTACATATAATAGTGTGCTACATGCAATACATCTTGTAAAACGAAGCAACTTTAAGTATTTTTTCTCGAAAATGAGTTGGGTAACCGGAGTTGTAAAAAATTCTATAATATCGTATGTTATTTCAAGAATCAATTATATTTCTTTCATAACGTTATCCAGTACTTTGAGTCTATGAAGAACCACCTTAATTATTCAAACTAAAAAGAAATTACTTTTTTTGTCTCAAACATTTTTCATTAGGACGAAAAAGAAGCCTTTGCTATAAAGCATTTTTATTCTTTTTTTATGTATTTATTTCACGGGCTAGGAAACAATTTGGAATACGTGATACAAAATTTCAAAATTTAAGCAATACAGTTATAATACAAATAGGTATAAAGAAATGTGAGTAACATTAACAAATCTGACTATATAAAGAAGGTATTATGGATCACAGAATAGTGTTTTAACTGATCCGAACATAGATCAACATTAAAATTATATTTATCAACATAATCACAACAAATCAACATAATATTTATCATCGTAATTTTTAATCAACATAAAATTTTACTTATTAATTAACTCTCGTCGCTATTTTATATCTCGAGCGATTCAGGACTAATCGANAACGACATTAAATGTCAATTATTCAGTATGTCCTTTCCCTAATTCTTTTTTAATCACAATCTTTCACAAACTTCGCATTTACATCTTTTAACTGTTAGATTAATCACTCTGCTATATACTATATATGTACTATATTACAATTTTTGCTAATCGTCAGACCACCGTTTTCTCAGTGTGTCTAATTTTTTAGACACCGAATTTGAACACTCGGTATCAATTTACGAAATGAAGCATAAAGCGATGTTTCCTCTGCATAGCTCTGCGCGATAAACGCGTCCCCGATATCGACCGATCATCGAAAATATCGGACGTAAACGCGGTTCCATTAACGGGGAAAGAGAGGAGATCTGGCGCCCGAGGGGCACGAGGGAAGGACGAGTCAACCGAGCGTGGCCAGTGCTCTCGGGACCAGTCCTTTTCTCGATTTCTTTATTTCTGTTGGCCGAGGCCCGGCCAAGCGTTTAGGGCCTAAACTTTAGGCGGCCGAGAAAGAGATTAAGTTCGATATCGGGTTACGGGGCACCGCGCGGCCTCGGCCTTTCTTCTGATTCCCCGTAATATTTTAATCCGTTCGATCGAACCTTTTATCCTGGTGGCGCGGGCGCACTTCTCCGCCAGCGACGACGACTCCTCGCATCTGATCGTGTTCGGGGCCCCACGGAATCGACGGGGGATTTCGAGCCGGACGTCGACCGGCCGTGCTTAATCGACCGCGGCCTACCGGTACCAACCGCGAATCGATTCTCGTTTGTCGAACTCGCCCGAATTTCAACAATCCCGCAATTTTTATTCCCCAAGGTAGTTCTTCACGGACTCTCTAGTCAATTGAAAGTGCAAAATAAAATGTTCAAAATCATTGTTTGATTAGTATAAACTATGTTTATTAAATTTATTTATGAGTTTTAATATTGTTTTAGTTGAT
>SMSR01009173.1:5173-15462 GCA_019453355.1 Ceratina japonica | reverse complement strand
ATCCAAACATGTTTCAAGATTATTATTCAAATATAGTAATTTTGACTTAAATATGCAATAAATATTGCTAGAATTTTGTGACTTCGTTTTTCTCAGTGTATAATAAATTATAATAGAACAATCCATACTAATTGATTATAGAACTTGATTGAACACTCATAAAAAGTTAATAGCGAATTCTCGATGCAGAAGTATGAGTCAGAAAGTAACGGTGAAACGTTTAAAAGTTCTCGATGAGAAAGAAGCTTCCGACCGCGCATCGGTCAGCGGGCGACCGCTCAAAGCGACCGTACCAACCCTATCCGATTAGGATCGGGCCGTAACGCGATTACTCTCTACGCACGCGACCAGTCGAATTAAAAACAAGCCGGCCAATTAAACACTAATCGCCGGATACGGTGCGGCTTCGATATCCTGGAAGGGACACACCGCCGCCGCGGCTATTACCGGTCACGTTATATTCTCTTGTCGATCTCCGACGGCATGGGAAAAGGAACGAGCGGTCGTAAACGGACGAGCCGAGCGCTTCTGTGAAAGCGAGCGTAGATAAGAAGTCGAAGACACTGGCAAAGGAGGAACACCTGACCTCGCCATGATCTGCGACTATGAACTCTCGTAGCTTCGCGCTGACCCCTCGGGCCGCCGACGGACGCCGGGAATAATAAGCAAAACTGACAATTAAGATGTCTTCACGGCTACTCGGCTGCCTGTGCCCTTTTGGTTCTCAGTACGCGTAAATCGAAACGCGTCTCATAAAACCGAACGCGGCCATGTTTATTGGCATTGCGGTGGCAGTCGATTCGCGGTAAATCGACTATTAACGCTGCCGAGAAATTGACTCCGCCAGTGAAAAACCGGAAGATTGGTAATGCATATAAATCACCAATTTAAGGTGGTATTTTATCAACTGTAGTAGTCGAAATAAAACTCAAATAAAGAAAGAATTAATAACAATATATTTTCTATAGTAAAATTCTACAATTATTATTTTATTATAATTTTTAAGAAAAGAAATGTACTAATCGATGTCATTAGTTTTTCAAGTATTATCTTGAACAAATAGTAGGTGTGAAGATGAACACACGACAACGACGTGATTACGCGATTTCATTTTGTGACGCATATTGCTTTGGTACTAAACGAACGAGTCTTCTGAACTTCAAATATATTAATCTACAGTTATTAATCTACCTTCCATTCATTTTTGGTTTAAATCTGTGTTTTAGAAATTATTTTACAATCAAAAGAATCTCTGTTCTTCCGTCGGCTGCCATAAGCCCCGTGTTAAATGATACGCAAAATCGCGAACTTTGAGTGATCAAATCTAGCAAACTAAACGGTAAACTGAACTCATATTTAACAGAGATGCGTATTAAAATGTTTACTTTCAGTTTTCAAAGTTATGTGGCGATCTGTATGGTTGTCATTTTTAACCGTACCACCTTAAGAAGAAAAACTTTACCAAAAATTCATGTAAATTCTTAAACAGCAAAATCTCAAACATTTTATTATTAAATTTAAGGTTTCATTCGAGATAAAGGAAGACAGTTTTTTAATCGATATAATTAACAATTGTCGCGGTTTCGGAATTTTTCACGGACGTTTGAGCGAGATCATTGGCTGGGTAACAAGTTGTTCAACAACAGGAACGGCCGGGAAAGATTCTCTCGCGAGGCTGGCCGACGCCTTTTATCGCGGCATCGTTACCAAATGCACCGTACGGTCACAGCTTTACGGTACTTCGGGGCCGCTGTTACGTTTTTACTGCGTCGTTCCGCGAGCACGCGAGGGCACGACGATTCCGTCGTCGACGTCGCCTCGGGACGCCCAGGCGAAGGTACACAGGAGAACGAGCGTGAAACTTCTGATAAGAGACGGAATTCTCTTCTTGATCACTAGGCATTACGTGTCTACATGCTATTTACTTTCAATTCTTTATAATTGGACCAAGCGTTAACAGAGGCGTTTAATTCATTAATTCTTAATTATCTGACGTAATGTTTTATTATAAGATTGCATTTCCTTTGCTATATTCGTACGATAAAAAAGGGGTAAAGGCATATAACTTCCATGAGACGTTTATACACGTACGTGTTGTAAAGAGAGTTGAAGTTCTGTTTAGCATCGAGCAATTTAGTGCCCTTTTGTAAATTTCATTCCGTTGTTTCCCCGAATCCATCAAATTCGTACAATGGTGAATTTCTGCATTCCGCGCTTTACGACCCGTGTTTTTAGAAACGGCGGACTAGTAATTACCGTTGACGCGTTTTACGTCGCGGCACCGTTCAAAAACAGAGCGGGGGCGGCTCACACCTCCCTAAAATATTGCATTACATTTCGGATCGGCGTGTAAATTGAATTCGATTAAAAGCCGTTACGGAAATCAAAGCTTCACAATCTACTGATTGGAGCCTGCGAAAAGCGCGCGTGAAAACACCCGCTCGCTATAAATTATCCGATGTTTCAAAAAATTGACGGCCGCGGCGGCCGGCGCGCAACGATAGCGAGAAACGCTAACCAATATTCAGCGTCCCGAATGTATACATATATATATACGTGGATGCATATACTTTTTAAATGAAACGTATCAAAGAGCTGTCGGATTGATCCATTGCCTGTTAATAAATTTCATATAAAATTTAAAACCAAACGAAATTACAAATATTCAAATGTTTCTTCTAATTTACTAACAAAATCGACAAATAGATTTGACAAAATAATAAATAAAAATAATAAAGATTGATCGATGATGCTTGGGTTTAGCTGTCGTCCCAATTAGTGTAAAATTAGTCAGATCTCATGCACGCTTCGAGGGCAGTAAAAGCGACCTAATCCCAACCATAAAACCGCGATCCCTTTTAAATCCTCCCCCACCTCGATACCTAAACACGGAGGAACAGGAAAGTATGAAACAATCGTTTTACGATATGAACTAACCAAAACAAATTTTCAGATGTAATCATTTTCGTAATAATTTTGCCTTTTAAGTCATACTTTATAAAAAATAATCAATTATCATCGAAATTTCTATGGATACTTTTCTACAGATTTCCCGAGTCGAAAAAATAATTATGGTTTTGAACCTATTCATTCTACAGAAGGATATGGAGATCGAAATCATATCTTGAGCATGGGAATATAAGAGTAAATTTAACTCTAATTTGAACCTATATCTAGTCGTTATGTCCGGTTATAAAGAATATAGATCTAAAATAGAGTTTATCAAATATAATTTAGTCCCTCAAGTCTTACTTTAAGAGTTTAGGAAAAGATCTTGTAGGTTCATGCTAGTATTTATGAAAACTAACATTGTCCTCAAAAGTCCATTGGCTGGCAACACTTGAGGACATATACACTGAGAGGACTCCATGATACTACGTTTTTTTGGCTCGTATTGTAGATCAAGAATCTCTTTTACGTTCACCCAATTTATGGCGAAATTATTATTATTTTTCTTTAACAATTTTTCTAAACAAATAACACAAACTTTCGCTTTGTTGCTGTATAACAAAATTCTATTGTATAAATTAGATTGTTTTAAAGCCTTTTTTAAAATTTATAATAGGAAGTATAAGAATAAACAGAATAATTCATTTCAGATGCATATCAGATTCAAATGCGCATAGTTTGTAGAATAATTTTATATAACAGTAAATATTTCAGAGGATCCTAAAAAAATCTTATAAACCCTTAAATAGGCCTTTAGGTTCCAATCTCTTACTTGGAGAACTAAATTATAATTACTTTCGTGAACGAATTGAAGGTTCTTAAGACTTAAAATATAATTTGAGATTTTTGTACGGACTTATAGGTTCTGATTTGAGTTATATCAAATATTAAGTTCTGCGATAACTCTACTAGTTCTACTTTTTAGATCTAATAGACCTAAAACTGGGGTACATTTAGGTTTAGAAGATTCAAATTGTAGTTAAATTTTCGATTCGGGTTTGCTCGTTGAAATTAGAACAAAAATCGGTGGCTGTACCTTAGCGAGGCAGAAGCGAGGCATGAAATCACTGATCACGTTGGTCCTGTCGTTATCGCGTCACAAGAACACGGTCTCGTTGCCGGGGACACTGGGGAGGCAAAAGGAGCAGCAAGCGGAATAATAACAATGGGCCGCGGGCCACGCGGAGTCAATGCGGAGCAGCTGCGATCCGCGTAATGAAAGTATGATTGATGATCGAGCCGACGCGCGTCATTAGCTCGACGCGAAGAACTAAAAGGACGAGGAGGAGGAGGTGGAGGATTGCGCGTTCTCCTCTGCGAGATGCGTTGTACCATTGCGTCGCGTTGCCACAGACGGGAACGTGTTTTGAATTAGCGACCCGGCCGCCTAATATAATTTGAACGAGCGCTCCGTTCAATCCTCGACGCTTGTTACCTCTCTCTCTCTCTCTTCCTCGGACGCGGGCAACGTTTCCGGATAAAGGTACATGAGAAATGACGCTTGCGTCCGACGATTAACGCTTCGAGCGACTTGTTGCGATTGCTCGGGACGGCCGGGAGGAAATCGAATTTCGTGAGTCTCGTTCCAAGCTCCTGCGTCGCCTTTAGAAAAATTAGGTTCTCATACCTCTGTTAGAAGTTTTGTCTATTCCAAATTTTATAAATTTTATTAGAAAATTAATCGGAAAATTTGTCTGAACGGAAGTTCGCTTCAAGTATATGTAATGGCATACCTCTGTTAGAAGTTTTGTCTATTCCAAATTTTATAAATTTTATTAGAAAATTAATCGGAAAATTTGTCTGAACGGAAGTTCGCTTCAAGTATATGTAATGGCACAAATTTAATATGACGAGGTACCGGGGGATACGGATTCGTGCATGATTAATGAACTCCGGTGGCAGGACCTCGCAAATTGCAGATACCATCGACGCAGAGACAATTATCGATCCGGGGCTTCGGAAATAAAACGTCTCTCACCTGGTTGAGAACAGGAGAAAGAGAGGAGGACCCGGTGGTGGCTCGACGATCCACAGGGGACCCGGGAGCGTTTGAAAGATACATTTATCTCGCTTCCGTTCGAGCAAAATCTGCCCAGGGGCCTAATGCTTCGGCTATTAAGGTTTAATGGACTGCTGATCGTCCGAGTGCCGGGAGGGAACGATGCCCGGGACTCCGGTGTGTCCCGGCGGAATCGGAAAAATGGACCCGGGGAACCGGGCCGTGCGAGGAGGACGAGGGACCGGCGCGCGGCTCTCGCGAATTTCTCCTCGCGCTCTCCTCGGCGAAGCTCGCCGGAGGATATTCGACTGCTTCTCGAAATCCTCACGTAACGCCATAGATTTCAATTCGAGAGGCGTACCTCGCCGGCCGGGAGCGCCGGGCGACGGTACGCGGGCCGAAGGAAAAGGGGTTGCGAAGTGGCCGTGATCAGGATTGACTCGGGATGACAATCTAACCGTACACGGGTTTCCACTTTACTCCCGACGCGGACGGGAACATTTCGGCTCGTTAGTTCGCTCTCTCCGAGGCTCTTTCCCGCGCTCGAATCACTGTACCCACTCGGTCAGGAGAAGCGACACGATTTGCTAGCGAAGTGGTCAACAGTATTCACGGTTCACACGTATGAACAATTCACAAATAAAGTACGGTAATACTTGCATTTTTCGAAATAATTTTATTTCCAAAATCATAATTTTCAAGACATGATACTTTGATAAATGTTTCTACAATTATAAAAACACAGGACATTAAACAAGACAAGTAAGTCCAGGTCCTGGAAAACGAAAAAAAGGTTAGAAAAGACGCAGGGAGTTTCGGTTGCGAAGCGAGAGGCGTGTTGGCTGCTCGTAAAACTCGGTCTGATCACCGGTACCAATTATCCCGCCGTTATCCGAACGTTATCCGGAACGTTATCCACCTTTTGCACAGGGTCCGTGCACGAAACAGCCCTCCCGCCATCATCCGAATCACTAGTCGAACCCTTGAACCCTAAAGGAGAGAGAGACCGAGCTACTTTCGCTGCCCCTAACCCCGACTAGGTAACCGTTGTTGTCGCCTTTTACTGCAAACGAAGTGATTCCCTCCTCGTAAACGCGACGTCTCTTTACAGATTACACGACCCCGAAACCGGAGACTTGATGTTTTCTGCTCTTCAACTCTCCTCTCCTTTTCTCAGATTTTTTTAACGCTCGAAGGGTGAATGTTTTAAAAAAGCAATTATTCTAAATTATGTCTAATTTGTATTTGAATTTTAACGTCCAATGATAGAATTTTTAATAATTTTCAAAACGACCTGTTATTCTTGGACAAATGCCTCAACAAGAGTCAGTTTGTTTCCATAAGATAATTGTGAAGTAAATGAGCCGAAACGTTGTACTTTACAATTATCTTATGGAAATAATCTTATGGCATTCGTCCAAGAATAACAGGTCGTTTTGAGAATTATTAAAAATATGTCTAATTTGTATTATTATATAGACAGCTTCCTGTGCTGCATATTTCGTGATTAAAACCTAACGTAAACCTAGTTGGAAAACTACCCTTTGCGAATTATTCGCAGCATTAACGAGACAGAAAATGCGATTGCGATACGAGCGGCGATAATCGAGTAAACGGAAGATAATTGGCTTCCGCTAAAGAAACAAAACGAGCCACCAAACGGGGCTTAATTCGAGGATCAGGTGTTTAGTTTATTGATACATGATCAAGCTGGGCACTTCCCATGCACTGAAGTTACATAAATTGCACGGACAACACGTCGTGGTCAATTCTTTGTCGGATTAAGTGGTAAACTTTTCCGTAGCCAGAGAATTAACGGACGACGTGATTGTCGATGTTCATGAATTCGGTTAAACGAACGTCCACCAAATCGGATCGATTTTAATTTTAGAAATAAATGATAATTTGATTAACGATAATATAGCTAATGATTAGTAAGAAGTGATTATAAGGAAATATAAAATATCTAAACTGAAAGTACAGATAAAACTGTTAATGGATACTAACATTTTTGAATTGAAGAATTATAAGAGAATATAAAAAAGTGAAACTAGAACTACAGATAATAATAATAAGAATAACAGTATATATGGTACTAAGAGCGATCGATCAGAAAACAGTAACTTGAGGCCCTTATGAAAAGTACCGAAAATCTGAATGTGTTACATAAAATTGTTAATGGATACCGAAATATTTCAAGTGAAAAATTTCTTTACAACTCTAACGAAATTACAGATAAAACTGTTAATAGATACTAACATTTTTAAACTAACAAATTTTGTGTAATCTGAATGTAAAGAAACCTTGATAACAATGAAAGAAAAAGATATCCTTCAAAATTAAAGAAGATAAGAAGTATCTCCTCTAAGTGTTAAAGGACATGAAGGTCTATTTCATAAAATCAAATCGTATCCAGTGAATCTCAATTAATCGCGGTGGTTATATAGAGAATGCCGAATTCCTTCGTTTCGACGCATCGATCTACGTCATGTGATAAGAGTCAGGAGCGTAACCCTGGGGAGCGTAACCCTGGGGAGCGTAACCCTGGAGAGTGTCACCCCCGGGAGTGTAACCCTCGTGATAAGCCGGATAAATGTATCCGTGATGCATGCTCGGTGCAGGTGACATGAAATTATACGCGCCTTCGATGTAATACTCTTGTGTGTGTGTGTAAGGGTCTGTTGACAGAACTGGGCACATCTTACCGGCTCGATTGCTCTGGTCGATCATCGGCTGCACGATTCTACGCCTCGCGTTGATGAACCTGTAACAGAATGAAACACGTGTCAAACAACTCGTAACATCAACCCAATCATGCGAAAATAATCTAATCTAATATCTATATCTAATATCTATATATAAATCTAATATCTATAATACTTTATGCATAATTAAAATTCTCCTGACAAAGCAACGTCGATAACAAAAAATAATTGACGTTATTACAGTCTAGAAATTCAAATCACGGGGTGACTTTCCTCGAATGGACAGCTGACAGCGCAAGACGATTTATGTGCGGTACCGGTCAATTTAGGATCACCGGGCGTCCTTAGCAAGAAATCTATTCGGGTAATCAGAGATAACGATGGCCGGCCAGTCAGGTAGCCAGACGTATTCATGACTCATTATGTAGATCAGTGGATCATAGGCAGCGGGGGCATTAGGCGATCGCCGTGATAAGGTCGAAAGCTTGGTCGGAACGCGCGCCGCGTGTGTATGCGCCTACTACGTCGATGTATCGTTCATCTCAATTTGGCCCGGGCGTAGCGAGCGAGCGGCGTCGATATTTCATCGGGCGTAAGGTCGGTAATTGTCGGACGTAATTTCCGGCCGAATCGTGTATGTTAATTTGACGAAGTGGCCGAGCGAAACGCGCGCCCGAAAGAGGACTAACTACAGGTGTATCGAACTTTCCTTCGGCTGAATCGATCCGTCGCTTTAACTACTTCACTTCTCCGGACAGAAAAATCTGTACATTCCATGATCGCAAGAAATCAGGTTCCTAGATACTTAATTTCATCTTGAACGCGTTGATACGTTCGAATACATTCTTCGAGGAGGGTGCAAGCTCCGCGACCTATTATCTCATCGCTAACAACGAAGGGGGTGGTTTGTTGTCGGACGGGCAAGAAGAAGCGGAGAGTCGACATCCTCGATACGTCATTAGCCACGGTGGAGGAGCTTCCGTGCGAGCGCTTTCCAAACAATAGATCTGCGGTCTATTTCGAGGCCACGGGGAGAGAGAGGTCGAGCCCGGAGAGCGGGGCCAGCCAGACCGCGAAGAGGGAAACGAAGGAAACGAAGGGTGGGAAGGAGGCAGCGAGGAAGACGGGCGAAAGGGCGTACGTCAGCCGACGTCAGCGTCGCGGCGCCCTAATGGGCGCAGACGCCGGAAGTGATTGGGTTTCTGCTCGACTGATTCGAGAGCGCGGCCCCTTCTCCTCGCGTCGTTCCTGGAGAACCGTGCTGTCCCGATGGCAGCTGCAACCCCCGCGCTCGTGTTTCGCGGCGCATCTTTCTTGCCCGGTCTCACGCCTGGCCGAGTATTTCCCCCCCGGTATCTTATGAATAATAATTAGACTGCGGATGTTTATGCAAATTCCCGTTTTCATAAATGCAGTTCGAAAAACCAACCGAGATTTACTGCGATTCTCCAAATACCGATCTTCAACTTCGAATATTCGCGTACTTCATTTTAAGGAGGTTCATCCGGTTAAGGAATTAACAGATAGATCTCCAAAAAAAATTTGATAGTCTATAACAGTATCACAGGATACCTAAAAAAAATTTTTAAGTCGCCTGGATACCTTAATGATGAGATATTAATATAAGTATTTTTTACAATTTTACATGTAGTCATATGGAAAAGAGTGATTTCCTAGACTTCTATCGCTAATTTATTAGGTATTGACAGACAGTTTTGAATGAAACTTATGTCATATTAAAGAGAAACATTTAACGAATATTTTAATTTCAAATTTAGGTAGATTGGATGATTATAAATCGAGAAATATATAAACGCAACAAACGAAATCTTTATATTTCAGCAGTAGATAACCACGTTATTCACATTCGCGACCGCTGACGTGAATCCACGTCATTTTAAATTTGATCCCTGATTGCCGCTGACGTGAATTCAAGTCCTGCGAATAAAAACAAAGGCAAGGAACAATAATTATTTTAAACAACACATAATTGCAACATTGAAATTTCAAAACAAAGTTTATAAGCTTAAACGATAGAAGTTTGCCGCAACCAGTTTCAGAATTTTATTATTTTCGCCGGTACTCAGTATTAAAAATGGAAAAAATTTATCGGTCGCGAATGTGAAAATTAATATAACATTTACGCTAGTCAAGCAAGCTCCCCTTTTCTATAACTTGCTATGTACCAGATGAACCTCCTTAATTAAAAATTGACGGGAATTTTTTGATAGTATATCTGTCGTGTTCAAAGTGCTGACAATATTGATGACGAGATAACTCGCGCGAGGTTCGTTCGCCGGAGTACTTTTTGAGAAACGACAAAGAGTAAGTCGGGAACTTTGCGCGGCCGTTTGAACGAACGACAAGTGGACACGGAGTAGAGGAGATCGGCTGCGAGCCGTGGAGAGCGTGCTCAGAATGGAGTCCGGGCGGGTGTGTAAACGCGCGGGAGGATCGCAACACGGGCGCCCCTCAAAGTCAAGGCCTCGGCTATCGTTGGATGAAAAGAGTATCCCCGGTTGTATAAACCGAGGGCCCCTTTCCAGCCCTCAAATACTCCTAAACGCCTCTGGTTCCCCTTTGGCGGCGTAGGCAGCGTGTCACAGCCAGCTGACTACCCCCGCGCGCCGCCGCCC
>SMSR01009172.1:0-10965 GCA_019453355.1 Ceratina japonica | reverse complement strand
ATAATTCAATTAACGATAAGATTATTCATTTTCCTATTAGACTCTGTGTAAAATTCGCAAATTTTTTAAATGTTATATCTCGATTATAAAGCAATGAAGAGCCTTCAAATTTTTACACAAATTTCTTTATGTGCAGACCAAAGCAGATGTAAAATTTTAGCTAAACCTTATTGTTAATTCAATTATGTAATAATGTAAAACTTTAGCTAAAACTTATCGTCAATTCAATTACGTAATAATGTAAAATTTCAGCTAAATCTGATCGTCAATTCAATTATCAAGTAAACTCCCTTAAAGAAACTTTATCTGAAACAATTTTTATATTCTTTTTTTAAGATACATTTTCCGCAGATTTTTTTTATCACATTTAGCCCAGATCTTACTTTTATTTCTTCTGCATGATACTTGAACTTCGAGTGTCGAACAACGAGAGAAATCGACTCGCTCTAGCGATCTCGTGTTAATATTAATAGCGATATCCAGCATTCGAAAAGCGACGATGGATACAATGTAAAAGATCCTCAATCCTCGATGATCCATGAAATCAAAAAGGATATACGAAGAGGAACTGTGCAGCTCGCGATGGTCGACTCACGACGGAACGTTCAATAACCCGGGCAAGCAAGGAGGGTCCGGCGCTGTCGGAAGGAGCGTTTAGAAAGCAATTTCCCGGACAAAGAAACAGTGATTATCCGAGAGTAATCGTCGAGCCGCAGCGGCGGCGGTAGCAGTCCAGGTCGACACCAGGAAGCGAACCCGCTAAACTCCCCCCGACGCGCCGTTGCGGTGCAATTGCAATCATCTCGCTGCCTAGCCACTTTCACTGGTGACCTACTGTTACGACGTCCTGGCTGTTGGCTCGTCGGTGACGCGGCACCTTCCGCACACGGCGTGTCGTGTCTAGTCTGCCGACTCTGCGTTTATGCGTGAGCGTGCGCACTCGGCTCCGTGCGTGCGTGCGTGCAATTGCACGGTACCGTCTATTCAAGAATCGTACGCAGAACCGTTGCGCGCTTTTTCACGCAGCCGGCATCCGAATGAGAAAACGTAGTTTCACTGGCCGTCGTAGTAAAACGTGGTACCATTCACTTCGACAAATAGGGGAATCGATAGGGATTATTATTTGACTTATGCGAATTTTTATTTATTTTGATTATGGGAGATGTTGAACGTTTATTTATTATGAGGTAGTATTCACCGAGTGCATTTCGTCAAATCAAAATTGAGCTCTTCATTGCACAAATCGATTAACTCCGTAAAACAATATAGGAAATATTTTGTCGTTATTTTTATGTTTGGCAAAATTTGTATGGATATAAAAAGTTTATTTGTATGAATATAAACATAAAAGAATATTAAATATTCTTCAAAAAATAAAATATTCTCCATAAAAGAATATTAAATATTCTTTTATAAATGAAATGAAATTTCTGTCATTCGACATAAGAATTTAAGGTGTAGATAGCTAGGCTCGCAATATTTCTAAAATTTTAGTGTTTTATTAATGTAATATGTAGCCGATGTTAAAATTTCAATCCTTCCTTAATGTTTTTATGTAAGGGTTCACACAACCTTAAAAATATATACAAATTTACATATCCAGAAATGGCAATTAGATTCTCAATAGTATTAATCTACTCTCTACTTTAAATCGAATTCTGCACTTTAATCGACTATTGCGTGTGTTTAAAAGAAGGAAATGAATCGAGGAAATGGACTTTGTTCCCGAAAGAAAAAATTTGCATCTCTCTTCCTGTAGCTTGACTTCCGCGTCACGAGTATCACGATAATAATCGTGGTTGTCGGATCACGACACTCTGACGAGGACAGCCGATTCTTGATTCGACGCTGGAGGAACAAGAAGCAAAATCGAAGATCGATGCTAAATTGATATTTAAAAAATGTTTACGTCTACTCGTTTATCAAATCATCGTATCAATCTGTTCCCAGGCGCCTGCATAAAACGATCATTCAGTCGTAAAGTTTAATTCACGCACAAGCGAATTGCTAAACACGTATATATTTCTTATTCTCACTTAGTAAAGATAATATCGAATCTAAACTCCTACCCGTTATCTGTCGCGGTTTTTTTTCGCGTTATCGGCAGCGTAGATCACAGTCGCGCTGTCGCTTTACATAGCACCTATCATACCGCATTATCTCGTCAGCGACGCGACGGTCCTTCCAATTATCCTTCAACCACTCCGGACTTTGTCGGAGTGCAAACTATCGGATTAGCCGTTTTCACGAAGACGAGGCGCCCGATTCGGAAGATTAGGATTCAGCCTTTGATGCGACACCCGTTACAGCTACACCGACACTCGGAACTTTCTCCAGTTTCCAATAATCACCTATAATAGATTAATCAGACCTCCATTATCAAATACGAAAATCCTATACATAGTGTTGTCAAAAAATGTGATGGATCTCCGTGTAAAATTATATTCCTTTACTCAAAATTCAAGACCTGATATATAAAGAAAGCTACGCTATGTACAAGTACCTCAAACGATTTTGGGACAATCGTGGCGCCATGTACACTTGAAATTTATAATAGTATCAATCTAAATAGTAGTGTCTAGACTAACCCCTAACTTTTTCATGATTGGTCGAGCCATATTTTGTCAAATTCTTTAAGGAGGTTCATCTGGTAACGTAGCAAGTGAAATGCAAGTTATAGAAAAGGGGAGCTTGATTTGACTAGCATACATGTTAATAATGGAGGTTATCTACTCTAAAGATGCAGATTTCGTTTGTTGTGTTTATATATTTCCCGATTCATAGTGTGGTGAACCAATTAGTTTTCGAAATACAATTTAATAATTATTATTTTACAATTGCTTTCTATTCTGTTTAGTCTGTTAACCAATCTATTTTCACAACGTAGTTCACGACGATAATTTAACAAATAAAGAATTTTATGAAGAGGCTTTTAAATATGTCCCGACTTCTTTTTTAATCATATGTTAACTCTGGTCTGAATGTTATGTTAGCAACCGCGTCTTTCAACTTTCCTTCTCTGTCCGTTTTAAGCTTCAGTCAGTATATCACTGAACGACAGGTAATACAGACTAGTTCACACCACAATAGTCACCCAATCTACCTAAATTTGCAATTAAAATATTCGTTAAATGTTTCTCTTTAATATGACATAAGTTTCATTCAAAACTGTCTGTCAATACCTAATAAATTAGTGATAGAAGTCTAGGAAGTCACTCTTTTCTATATGACTACATGTAAGATTGTAGAAAATATTTATATTAATATCTCATCATTAAGGTATCCAAATGACTTACAAATTATTTTGAGGTATCCTGCTATACTGTTATAGACTATCAAATTTTTTTTGCAGATCTATCTGTTAATTCCTTAACCGGATGAACTTCCTTAAAGAGGTTCTACCGGTAACAGTTTTAAAATTACGAAAAATCTAAAATTTAGAGTATGAGTAGATATTGGTTAAATAATGACTGTGTTAAATTTTGGTGAACTTTCATGGGACGAGAGAAAAGTTCTGAAGATTTCAATTTAAATTGTTTTTCGCAAATATCTAAGTTTCTATTCGTCGGACAATATGTATGCATAGGATCGAAATTATAGATTGATAAATTCTCTACAACAATCATTCTTGGTATTTTTTTCCTGCGAGTAACGGTTTTCAAAATAACACGCGACAAAATTTTAAGTTTTCGAACCAAGCCGCGTACATCATTCTTCCGAAAACTTCAAGCTTTTACCGCGTGTTATTTTGAAAACCGTAGCCCACAAGAAAAAAACACCAAGAATGAGTGTTGTAGAGAATTTATCAATCTATGATTTCGATCAGATGCATATATATCGTGCGACCAATAGGAACTTAGATATTTGCGAAAAACAATTTAAATTGAAATCTTCAGAACTTTTTTCTCATCCCATGAAAGTTCACCAAAATTTAACACAGTTATTATTTAACCAAAATCTACTCATAATTCTTTTTTAAAAGCCTAAAAATTTTCACCTAAAAATTTTAGATTTTTCGTAATTTTAAAACTGTTACCGGTAGAACCTCTTTAACCGGATGAACCTCCTTAACTAGTCAATCAGCAGGACAATAGACAAAAATATTATACTGAAGTTATTGGAAATTCAAAATTCATGTGAATCCCGATATGGCAGAGTGGTAGTTGGAAATCGGTGTCGTGACACTATTAAAATTGGCCCAAAATCGCTCGAGACGTCTGTACATACATTCGTCCATCATACACAATTTCTTCTTCTCCTTCAAGAGGATTTACGAATTTCAATCAGGGAAAAAAGGGTAACAATTTGCAGAATCAGTAAATCGTGCGTGCGTCGTGGCGGGGCTTGCGTTTCGGTACGTAAAACGCGGAAGAGAAACGCGTTTGCGAGGCCGTTGGCACGGGTAGGGCAAGGTGCATGAACCGTGGGTGGTTGTGCAACCGGCAACCTCCCGTCGGTGTACCTGACCATGCAGGCGGGTCTCGGTTCTGGTTGAGACCATGATCGCACGCAACATGCATAAATTACGTAGCGTTGCGAGGCCGTGTGCCGCTCTGTGCCATGTCGGTTTTACGTGGTGCAACTTTGTCGCGGCCCCGCGGCGGTGAAAGTTGCCCGAGGTCAAACCCGCTCGCCGCTATACTTCGCGCGCCGTTAAAAAAACGATGAGAGTTTAGCATTCCGACACCATGCGTCGATGATCGCCATTCAGTTCTTCCCACCGAAGCGATTAACATTTTATGGACTCGTTTCCCCTTTCTCTTCTTTCTTCTTTCATAAATCATTATTTTCTATTATATAGTAAATCTTACTTTCGTTATTTGAAAACGGTGTAATGGTCCGTGATTAGCCAGTGAACTATGAACCGTGGTTTTGTTCGCGGTGCCGTTCACATGTCAATCCTCGAAGTGAACGCGTTTTCTACTTCCGCTCTGCTCGCTTTCACTTATTCATATTTAGAATGGATTATCGTGTCGTGTAATCTGTGCATGATCGCTTTCTAAGTGCAATGATAGTACGATATGTTGTACAGTTTTTATCAACGTCGATCTTATCAGATATATAATACATTACACGTACAGGTACCTCAAACGATTTTTTATCCATTTTGTTGCATATGGCACCACGACTGATCCAAAATCCTTTGAGGTACCTGTAGATGTATTATAAATATATTAATACTCAATGTACATTCTAGATGAATTGTCGATCAAATAGGCGTTTAATCCCGTCAGAAATTATAATGGAAACTATAGTTGGTTGGAAGAATTCAAATAATCGATGCGAAATGCAATGCGGAAAAAAGTTTCGTGCTCGGTTATAAAACAGAGAAAGAGGTGGACGGTGATTAGAAGCTCGGTGTCATTGCACTTCGGAAGCCCCGCAGAGCTTTCAAGCTCGTAAAGTACTCGCGGACGCGTGTAGTTTCCACTGTTCCAAGCTTTTTGGATTTCCAGCCCACAATCCTCGGACCGGCCAGCAAAATCAATACTTTTTTCTACCAATTGTAATCGAGCTTACCAATTAAAATATTCCTCACTGGAATTCTAAAAAATTAATCAATCAATTTTGGAAGGGAACTATCTTTCGCAGGCTTGTATGCAGATTTTTTAATTGGATAATTTAAATTAAATAAAAAACAGACATAATGAAATTAAAATGTTAGAGTATATTGTCAAAGTATTATATTTTTTATCTAGGATACATTTTATTTTATTTTTTATGTGAAATATATAGATTATGTTATATTTTGTGATGAATCTGCGTGTAGGAGGACAGTTGGATTAAAAATAATTGAAAAGGGGAGAAATGTTTAGTCGAGTGAAAAGTTGAAATAAAACGATCGTTCGGAAACAAGCGAGGAGAGCCGTCACCGTTATCACCGCCGCGGTAGGATTATCTTATTTCTCTTTTTATCAGTCAGCTGACCGCAACAGCAACAGCGAAGTCTATTGTCAAGAATTCTCTCTCGCTCGCTCTCTCGCTCTCCACCGAGGAGTTTGTTATCCGACAGGAAGGAAAGCGTGGTCGAGATTAAATTCCCTCCATTGGCAAGGTTTAAGGTTGTTGCCGCGCGGTATTTGCGTTCGAAGGTTAAGGTTCGACTAATTTCACCAGCAAAATTGCAAAACAACCCAGCAGTTCATTTTTATTGCATATATCATTGATATACTTGAACGATACTAACATTTCCATAGATTCTTATTACTATTAAAAAGCTACCTGTAAGATTTTCAATCGATTCATGGATTTTTTGAAAAATTATAGTGATTTAAAGATTGGATGTACTCTTATGGTCAGCGATAGCCGAAGCAAATGAGACTGTATACAAAAAAGAACTGTTATTTATAATAACATTAGTAGAAAACTAAAAGACTACCAAATAGGAAAAAAACTGACTGGGAAAAATAAGCAGTGCTAATTATTAGAAAGAAACAGAAGCTCATGGAAATTGTAAAAAGTTGTCTAAAATTAAACTAAGGAAAAACCAAATCAAACTAAACAGAATGGAAGAATTGAAATTGACAAAATGTTCCAATTACGAAATTCAAGAGTACCGATTGTCACTTCGGAACAATACGTCCGATATCACATTACCAACTGCAATAAGTGCGAGTAAAAAATTGTTCGACACAAGATCTGAAGAGAGTGATTGCGTTGCTTGGAACTGAAACGGTTCAACTTACTTTCTAGTTCAATCATAGAATTCAGGGAAGGGAATTAATCCCCATGTATTACTTTCTCTATCTTGCTGTTTACCTAAACTAAACCTGTCCGTTGTAGAGAATCATCTGAGGAGAATGGAAACAACGTTTCGATTATTCTCGGTTGGTTCGACGCGACGGTTTCCGTCCGGGGCTAAAGAAAAACCGCGTTTCCTCCGTTCCTTTAGCTCCTCTTGTCCGCGATGACTCTCGGCACCGGTCGAGGCCTCCTTTTTTAAGCCGGTGCGCTTTTTTCTTGCCCGGTCGCGGACGCTTCGGCTTTTAATAACTCCCACGCGTGAAAGCGGTGCGGCGCGGCCGCGTGCGTGGATGCGCGGCTCTAGTTTACTGTACAGTCGCCACCAGTCAATGACCCTGAGCTTTACTGCCGAACGAGTATTTGCTCTTTGTAACTCACCGGCACGAAGCTAAGCTCGCCAGAAATTCCATTACAGTAGATTACGAGCAAACGATTTATACGAATCGGATAGGAACGTCATATAATTGGTGACACCCATTCCATGTAGTTAAGAAAATATTCTTTAACTGATAGCATTCATTTTCCGGATTAAAACCGTGTTTTTTAACAATTTATATGCCAAAAAATATTCTTTAACTCTTTTTCTACTAAACAGTGTTAAGAAACAATTTTTGAAATTTTTGCCTAAAATTGTTAGCGATTTACGAGTAAATGATTTATATGAATCGGATAGGAAGTTCTTATAATTGGCGACATCCATTCCACGTAATTAAGAAAACATTCTTTAACTCTTTTTCTACTGAAAGGTGTTAAGAAACAATTTTTGAAATTTTTGCCTACAATTATTAGTGATTTACGAGTAAATGATTTATACGAATTGGATAGGAAGTTCTTATAATTGGGAAAACCCATTCCATGTAATTAAGAAAATATTCTTTAACTCTTTTTCTACTAAGCGGTGTTGAAAAACATTTTTTGAAATTTTTGCCTAAAATTATTATTGATTTACGAGTAAATGATTTATATGAATCGGATAGGAAGTTCTTATAATTAGTGACATCCATTCCATGTAATTAAGAAAATATTCTTTAATTCTTTTTCTACTAAACGATGTTAAAAAAACACCTTTTGAAATTTTTGCCTAAAATTATTATTGATTTACGAGTAAATGATTTATATGAATCGGATAGGAACCTCTTGTAATTGGCGACATCAATTCCATGTAATTAAGAAAACATTCTTTAACTCTTTTTCTACTGAAAGGTGTTAAGAAACAATTTTTGAAATTTTTGCCTAAAATTATTAGCGATTTAATTAATTAGTTTGACAACCAGTATGCAAAAGTGAAAAATTGAATTGAGGACAAAATATTAAACTCATCATAATAAATTTAAACAAAAATTGTAGATGTCTTTTGATATCAGTAGAAATACTGTTAAAGTATCTTTTCACTTCTCACATCGTCTTCTGTCCTTGACTCAAATTACTACATTGTTATTAGTTAATTTATAAGCTTGAATTCTAAGCAATATGCAGCAAGATAAATACGTCATAGGTGAATGATTTGCGTAAGTACAAGGTTGCAGTCTTTCGCAGCAAGCACTAACCTAACAAGACGAAATACGTGGAAACGCTTGATTACTAATATCTTAGGAACTTTTCAATGATTTCGAAGCCCGATAAAACTTGGTGAATTCCGACTGCATATTAGTCACATTTTTCTCTGCCTTATCACTTACGAAATCGAGTCGACATCACAATCATGATAACGTATTACTAGCGCTACACCTAAATTATAATTTTGTTGAATACGAATAACTATAGACGTCGTTGGATACTCCAACGTCTCTTCGCTATTATTTCTGATTCTTTAAGTTCAGTCTAAACTAAACTTAGTCTAAACTCCACTAGTTTTGAAATTAGACTAAATCCTTACATTCTGGATATTAAAAAGAAATACTTGCAATTCTACCAAAGTAACTCGTGTTCCATCGAATTTTTTTAGATTCCTTCTCGTATTCGAAATACGGGATTAATCAAAGATTAAATAAACGCGATGCTTATCACACGCACAACTTGTGACGAGTTATTGCTGGACCACATCGACGTATTACAAGCTGGCAAATGTAAATAATTTTGTGTAATGAAAACTGGTTAAGAGTAGACACTGAATCTGACCCGCTGTAAAAGCTCTCCGTCCTAAACTTATTTACAACATTATTATTAGCCTATTTGTCATTAAGGTGTCAAATGAAATGCATTGACGAAACCCCTACGGAAATTTCCTTTCGATTTTCTCCCCCGGTCGTAAATTCTGGTGCACGTCCCATTCAGATCCGTGGGGCGCGTGCGTTTCGCGCGGGTCTCGAGATACATGCATGCATACGTACATAAGTGCGCGTCGAACGCGAGTAAGTAAAGTATGCGTGCCTCGTGGGCCGCATCGCAGAGTTGCATTTCGATGTATTTTTATGCCCGAGTCATCGCTCCCACGGTGTATTTTTATCCGGTCAGAATGATATCTAACGTTCCAGCAGGGACACCCCCTCGATAGAGCGGACCGCGACTAAAGATCCCATTTAATTGAACGATTAATGTTCGCGAGTGTATATTCGTGTGTCCAACGTTTCACCGATAACAGAGTTCATCCCCTTTTGCAATGGGAAAAAGATTATTGTTACACAAAAATATTCCCCCTGAAAATGATTATTGTTACACAAAAATATTCCCCCTGAAAATGATTATTGTTACACAAAAATATTCCCCCTGAAAATGATTATTGTCAGGCAGAAATATTCCCCCTGACTTTCGTTTTCTACGATTTTAATTCATGAATTTATTTTATAACACTTGAAAGAAATTGTCCAACGTTTTACCTATGATTAAAATCATTCGTATTTGTAAGAGCCGTACGTTGAGTTAGAGTGTTTCTTTCTCTTAGTTCTGTAAGTATAATTCCGTCGTAATAAGTGGAATTCGCTCCGTCACGGTAAACGTCCCTCGTTTGTCAAACGATACGGATATTTATCTGTATCTGTGTCAGATAACTTCTAGCCGGAGAAAGTGTATCGGTGTCAGTAACCCTCGCTGTTACGTAACGCCGTTCGAATTACTCATATATCGCATCTTTATTGTTAATGAAATTTAAATCGGCACGCCCACGTTTCGTTCGTTAACGATCAGCAATTTTCGATTTACTTCTGACAAATAATATCGGAGCACTTAAAATATATAATATAATATACAATACTTAGTCATAACTGAATTGTAAATTATAAAATGCACCAACAAAAATTCATATTAATTGTATAATAGTATAAAAAATGAACGTGAATAACAATTAATTTCAGGCTCGATAAAATTCGCGGCCGACATACTTGGTGTAATTCGACTGTACGTTTTTATATCCCATCTCTCCCTCGTCTCTGTATTTTTTTATCTCTCGTTCTCCTACACTCCTGTGAAACTAATTTAGCTACCGAGACGATGACTGAGAAAAAAAAAAAATGCAGTCTCAATCGGTTCTCCCGCGAACGAAATTGCAGCGTTAAACCCCGAGTTTTAGTGCGACCAGCTTCGCATCGAATTTTTTCGCCAAGAGCTAAAAATGATTTCGATGGAACAGAGAGCAATAGCACTCCCGCGAATTGCCATTATTCTTCGCTCTGCTCCTCGTCGTTCAATCTCAAAAAACAATTCTAAGATAATTCTTCTTCTTCTTAAAATAATTTTTATTATTGTATTGTGCTACAAATTTCAATTGACTTCACAATTTTCCAGATTTCATCGAGCATGAGTTTATTTATATTTATCTAAAATTACCAATATATCTAAAATGAAAGCTTGACTATATATATTTATATTGATCTCATGACTTCCACGATCTGGTTTTCACACGACCCGATATTATTATATTATAAGCGAAAATTATTTACATTAAGTACTTAAACTTGCCCAGTTATTTACCATTTCCAAAAAGGTCAGTTTTCCAAAGATTAGTGAAGTTACAATGAAGTTTGAGGAAGAAATGAATAACAAGTTTATAGTGAAGTCAGTTGAGTAATTTATATGAGAACACGTGGTGTACAGTTTTTCAATTATATCGCCAATAGTTCGAATTTTGTTATGGAGTTGTTCGATGGGAAACAAGGAGTTGCGGAAGAAGCATTTTCTTTTAGACGCGGAGATTAAAAGCCCCGAGCGGAAGTTGGAGCGTAGAAAGTTGTCTCGACTTTGAAGAATCTCGCGCGGTGCCGCTCGTTAAAACGTCGCGTCGTCGAA
>SMSR01009170.1:7624-18802 GCA_019453355.1 Ceratina japonica | reverse complement strand
TTTACTCAGTACAATGTGTCCTACACACCACATAAACATTGAACGCTCTTTTTTAACACCCAGTATGTGTACTGTAAAAGAGTAATATAAAAACAGGTAGCTCGGTTCTGATTCTTCGTCTCAGTTCTAAAAAGAATAAAGGGGAAACGGTAGCACGTTCGCGAACTGGCAATTCATAAAAGCAAGTACTCGATAAAAACCGGAAGATAGGACGAGCTAATAAAACCTGCGGAGCCTTTTTCGCCCCGACTTTCACCGGGACGAAAAAATAGAGAGCGAACTACGTACTCCTTAACCGTATTCTCCCTACGAATGGGGAATTCAATTTGCCGACGGGGCTTTCTTATTTGATCGCCGGCGAATAAAAAATGAGAGCCGGCTGCCTCGTTTTTTTCATTCTGTTCCTACACGTTTCTCTCTCTACGCGATCGTACCGTTATTCAACAACGAAACTGACTCGGTAGTTTCGAATCTCGCAACGGGTTGGCCGATGTTGTAAAAACTCGATTTATTCGTCGTATTTTGCAAATGTTGCCTCATAATTTTAACAATTTTGTGACGTACAAAATAGAAATGTGTCTAAGAAATACTTGTGTGTATAAGAAAATGTATGATAAATATTGTTTTATTTATATAATATTATTACATTACATTATAAATAACGTTTTATTTATTGTTCTAATGAGGAAAGATTTTCAATGGTCAATTTTAACGAAATTTAGTATTTTTAATTAAAAACTGAAGGTAAAGCCATTCATTTTGAGCCACTAAAAATTTAATTGTTTTAACGAAATTTAGCATTTTTAATTAAAAACTGAACGTAAAGCCATTCATTTTGAGCCACTAAAAATTTAATCACTATCATTAGAATTTTGTTAAATAGTTTTGAAACCTTTTTATCATTTTTTCGTATTTTTTGTTTTAAGATATCGGAAAGTTTGAAGGCGATCAATACCTTGAAGAGTTATCAGGAGTTCCGAAAGTTCTAAGCTTCGAATCAGATCCGAAGTGATTCGAAGTGCTTTAGATTCCATTACTAGTGATCTATGTTTACAGAAGGACACAGTCGACTAATGACGGTTAATAGACCCGTCACGTAGGCTAAAGCTATTGTCATCGAAACGTATTGTTCGTGATTAGAATGGAACCCGTATATTCAGCAGTTCCTCTGTAATCCTCTTCACCTTTACACATTTCTAACATAATTCCTCTCACAGATTCGACTTTCCATTCACTGCCATTAGAAATATCGCGAAGTATAATTAAGTAATAAACAAAATTGTTTATTACAAGAAGTCCTTCGTCCGAGCAAAAAATGTTTCAGACGAAAGTTGTAGATATAGTTCTGAGATAGAAGAAAGGTCCTATGTAATTTCCTTCTAACTATAATCATTAAGGAACAATTTAATGATTACTCCTGAATGAACGATAGTTGAAATAATTAATCGATTTCTCCTGAAATATTCAAGATAGAAGAAAATTGTATAAGACTTTTTTGAAGATAATAGTAGTACCTACAACTTTTATTCGAAGCATTTTTCGAAATTCCGAAAAATAAAAATTTTCAATTTTCCTGAGATTTTTCCAAGGGGTACCCCTTCAGATTCCACGAAATTTTCGTTTTTTGTCAATAATTCCTTACCTGTGGCTGCTAGCGAAAAATGTTTCAAACAAAAGTTGTCGGTACCATCGAAAGTCGGAACTTTTGTATGAAACATTTTTTTCTATTTTCAATAGTTAGCGAGTATTTTGTAAAAATCCGTTTCATCGTTTTTTATTAATTACTCGTTAACTATTGACGATAGAAAAAAATGTTTCCTACAAAATTTGTAGCTGACGAATACAGCTACAAAAAAGCTCTCTTGCAATTTCCCTATAGGTCGAACGGTTTGGGAGTAATTGAGGAAAAACGAAATTTTTTGATAAAAATTCGCTGACTCGACGCTCGAGACGGTCGAATTTCATCGGTACCAATAAAATGCCAATTAATCGTGTATAACTCGTTAAATATTGAAGTTAGGAGAAAAATGCATACAACCTTTTTTGCAGAGGACGTCAATATCTATAACTTTTATTTGAAGCACTTTTCGCTAGCGTCAACAATTAACGATACTATGGAGTTATTCGAATAATAATTATAATACTATCTTAAAAATTTAACACTTTCGAACAAATTCGAACACTTTCTGCATGTACATTTTTTTTCTCATCGGAAGACATTTCCCGAGCAAAGCTCGCACGTTCTTCACGGAATCCTTAGAAAAATATGCCACCATACCGTGTGACACGAGAAAGGGATGCATTGTCTTAGAAATGTCGTGTGCGACGATTATTTTTGTCGCGTCTCATGAAATGTGGACGAGTCGCTATAAGAAATGATACATCTGCTACGATCTGCTGCAAGAATTCAACCAAGAGAACGAGAGAGAGAGAGAGAGAGGGAAACAAACCGAGCGAGAGAGCGAGAGCAGTTTAATCTAATCGCCGGAGAAAAATTCGAGGACCTCGGGAATGTTTTGAGGAACAACGCTTCCCCCGAACAAACACGCTTCTCCCTTAGCAAAAATATTTTTCGCCGACGCCACTTGCAAAAACGTTTTTTCCTTGATTTACTATGCCATTCTTATGAAATTCTTCACGTCAGAAGAACTGTTCTATTACCGTTTCCAGAAAATAGCTATAAAATTTCTTTATTGCGTGAAGTGGAATTTTCGATGCGTAAAGTGTACTTTTTTTCATTACGTACGTAAAGTAATTAATTGGAAAAATTGTTCAGAAACAACAACTTCAATAATTCATAATTGAAATGATCAAACTTCTATTTTCGATACATAGTTGTGGATGTTCGAGACAGAAACGATAACCGCTGTGACGCATTTTAAATAATAAAATAACTCTTTTAAAAATCGTCTGCAGTACGTAATGTCTGATTCAAGTGAAAAAGAAATAATACTTGATGAATTTGTGAAATCTCCACCAGAGGTAATTGAATTAATTTATAATTTCTTTTCTTTCTGTTATTCTTGTTTTTAAATTCTTATTTAACTTTTTATGGCTTCACCCCTGAACTCCGTACTTCGAACTTTACGCACTACGTGCAAAAAATATAATATGCAACACGTTCGTAACTTTTTTTCACTCGCACAATCACATGAAAATCGTGGTGATCGCTGCTCGTGAAAAAAAGTTCACTTTACGCACTAGTTGCATAATATACTATATTTCATTTCATTCTGTTGTGTATAAATTCTGTCATAATAAAAAATTCCTGTTTCTAATCGCTTTCTAGTCTCATTAGTGCTCGATAAGGGCCGAACCCTTTATTTCCGCACGAGCACAGAAAGTTACGGCAGCGGTTTGAGCATGAAGTTTACGTGGTAATTCCGAACACCTACGATAATTTCGAAGTTGGTCCCTCAGGCTCGGGGCTTACAATTAGCCCGCACCGCAAATTTCTGCACGAACGCCGATAGGGGGAACTTACGGTTAGTCAAGACGAGATACGCGTGATACCGCACCGGTTCCACGATCAGTTCTGAGTATACTAGATAGAGCATTCACGAGAGTCGAGTACCGCTTAGCCCAGCTTGAAAGACAGCGAGGGTCGCAGCGAACGTAGCAGGCCTCAAATACGGCCTCAGGATAAAAAATATCATGGATAAAATAATCATGGATAAGAAATCGACGCTTTGGGGAACGTTGGCTAGTCGGCAATCGGGTGATCGTCGTGGTCCAACAGCATCGGACGCGGATTGCACTTGCGTGGGTGACCGCGTGTTTAAATTCGGAAAAAAATTAAATTAAAAAAAATTTTATAGACACTCAATGGGAATAATTACAACTCTTATAGTAATAGAGATGACAGTTTTTAATTAGGAGCTTTCCCCAGGAAGAAAAGGAATAAAAAGTAAAAGGGGGGAATAAATAAAATAAATACATGGATATTAAGATTACGAATTTAATTACACTGGGAGAAAGTGGTAAATAGAAGGGGAATATGCGAAATGAATTAAAAACTGAACTGTGTCAGTACTCGACTCTCGTGAAAGCTAAGTATAGTTGTCTATCACGATAAAATATGTTCTTGCGCGTCAATAGAAACCACTTCCAAATAATAATAACGAGCGTATATTGAGTTACCTATAAAATTTAGTAATTATTGTATACTTGCCAAACAGCACATGCTACGAACTATTTGTACCGGCAACGCAAATACACCCGTGTGTACAGTTTTCATACTGAAACGTAACGTTATTTCAACAAGCAGACTGCGGGTATTTGTGCAACATGGTACACAGTTATATTTATATGTAAAGAGTTACAAAATATTCAAAATAAAATACGATTTATATTGAGAGAATATTATATTATAATAAAAATTCCAGAGAAGATAAATATTTATATACATTTTATAGACAATGTGATTTTAATATTCTATTGTGTTTTTATAATCGTTTCTTTAATTTAGTTCGTAAAATCAAGAATTTGTATAATCATTATATTATTATACATAAACTCAGTCCATTTATTAAATAACTATAAAAGCCCTTCAATTTCTTTATGCGAATAATTAATTGTACGAAACCAGTATTTATTAGAGACACATTTTCCATTAATAATCGTAATAAAGGTCACGTCACCACGACGAGTGTATTACACGATGAAGCGACGGGTTCACGCCGGAATGCAATATCGATTTAGTGGCGATTTATCCATATTCATTAGCGGGTCGGAGGGAGGAGACGCGGCCCGACTGACCGCACACCAATCAGCCCCGATAATTATACGCGTAATTAGGCCGAGGTCAGCTCAAACATAGTCATTTCGGGAGCCCATCCTGTATTTCACTTGCCACTCAGCCCGAAATTCAATGGGGAAATCCGTTCGGCGCCCACCGGGCCGCCGATTAATTTTTCACCTGCGTAGAATTCGTTATGCGATTCAAGGGACGTCGCAACGATCAGTTTGGCCATTATTCCCCGACTCAATTGGCACAAATTGAAACCACAGTGCAGAATGATAGTTCGAGTTCCGTTCGTAACAACAAATTGGCAGTATGGTCTAAAGTATAGTGGTGAGTCGAAAATTGAGACTTAAACTGTTAAACTGCATTTTCTACTGTTTTGCTAGTTTACTTTGGATGCTATTAAACAAAAGCAGACGATTAATATAGGAATTGTCTCCGTTGTTACGATTTTCGAGGATGAAAAACGGAGAAGAGGTACAAAAGGGCGGGGCATTAAATTGCAATCGAGGATGTTAGAGTGACAAACGAAATGATTACGTGGTAACTGTTGAACGTCTAGATTAGACGTCTCCTAGGCTAAGCGTAATACGCGAGGGTCGCTTGTCCATTTAACGAGACACTTCGTGGTCACTAAATGGACCCCGCTCGCTCGATTAATTTAGCAACGGAAGCAAATCTCATTCGTCATGACAGACTTTTCTTCTTGATTAATAAAAAGAAATACCAGAAGAATTTCGATTAAAAATTAGGCGAGTTCGTATGAAAATCGTACGAATTCAGAGATCCGAGAAGAATTTCAAGTAAAAATTAGGCGAGTTCATATGAAAATCGTACGAATTTAGAAGTACGAGAAGAATTTCAAGTAAAAATTAGGCGAGTTCGTATGAAAATCGTACGAATTTATAAAAAAACTCTAATTTATATTGATAATAATAAAAATCTATATTAATAATAATTATTAATGATGTGTGGATTTTAAATCAGCAGCCATTCTTCCCTTTTTTATAATAAATCTTCAACAAATGAATTGTGTTGGCAATTAAATAATTGCAGGGTTTTGTTAATAAATTTCTTATATAAAATTCGCAATCATTTAATTGCCAACCCAATAAATAACTTTTTTTTTTAATGAATCGATTTCACTAATTTTTATTTCTAATCGCTCTTTGAATTAGAATCTTTTGATTGTAATTATACTTACTATCCGAAACTTGTTCTCTTCCTTAATTCAAATATTTATATATATTATATGTAGATTATGTACTGATTTTTCTAGGTGCGACGGGACTGAAGAATCTGACAATCAACGTGCCAGCAGTGGTGCGATCCGGTGACACGGTGACGCTTTCCTGCCACTACGACCTGGAGGGGCTTTCATTGTACACGATACAATGGTACCTCGAAGAGGCAGAGTTCTATCGATATTTACCGGAGAGAGACCCGCCGTACACTACGTTCAACGTCGACGGAGTTCATGTTAACGTAAATATTTTTTATTATTTAAAACAGAAGCACATAGAAATTATGTTTAAGAAAGTATTGGCTATACAGTCAATCCGAAAAGTGTAACCCATACAAATGATCGTGCATATACGTCTACCTCAGTTATATCTGTATATACATATATCCAAATGTAAATATATATACAATTATACATATATCCAAATGCTGTACGAGGCGTATATGTTATTAAGAATTTGGAAATAATATTGTTATAATATATACTGATAATATGAGAGCGATTTCAATAGTACAAATTTCGATGACGAGTCGTCATTTTTTTTGTACTTGATAGGTGTCGAAATCGAATGCGTACGACGTTACGCTAATGGATGTATCGAGGAAGATGTCGGGTATGTACAAATGCGAAGTGTCGGCCGGGAGCCCGTCGTACCATACGCAAATCAAGAGATCCTTCATGCAGGTAGTAGGTCAGTAGAGCCCGATAAATAAAAAGGACATTATTGAATAAAAGGAGAAAAAGAGGAAGAAAATAAGAAAGAAAGAAAGAGGAACTTTTATTTTATTATTCTATGTATATATACTGCTTCATAATTCAACGCGCGTCCTTACGTACGACCCATTTACTCTGCCTTCTTTACGACCCTAGAATTTTGGAAGAAGTATGATTCAATCATTCAATATTTTTTTCTTCACTTTTCTAGTATATTTAGTCTCTTACATTCTTCAGTATTTCTTTATTAATTAATCATTTACGATCTTCAATTTATCATAAATTATTATCGTATAAGACGTGTATACAATATTTACTATATCAATTTAATATAAATATCAATAAAACCAAAATACCATGATTCATAAATTAAAATAAAAACCGTCCTATCAATTTTATATAAAATATCGTAATAACTTATTTTATCCTCAGATTTATTTCTGGCAATGTGAGATGGAGAAATGATTAAAAAATGATTGCATAAGTGTATTAAACAGGTCTTAAATTGTATTTTAAAAGCGAGACTTCTGTGGAGGATTCAATCATTCAATATTTTTTTCTTCACTTTTCTAATATATTTAGTCTCTTACACTCTTCAGTATTTCTATACTAATTATTCATTTACGATCTTCAGTTTACCATAAATTATATCTAAAACATATATACAATATTTATTACATTATAATTTAGTATAAATATCAGTAAAAAGCCACAAAATATCATAATCCATAAATTAAAGTAAAAAATGTTTAATTTACCATAAATTATACATACAATACCTACATAAAATACATAAAATATTTACTATAAATATACACTATAAATATAAATATACACTTTTCCTACAAATATACACTAAAACCAAAATACCATAAACCATAAAAATCGTCCTACAAATTTTATATAAAACACCGTATTAACATTTATTTCTGGCAATGTGAGATAGAGAAATGATTAAAAAATGATTGCATAAGTGTATTAAACAAGTCTTAAATTGTATTTTAAAACCGAGACTTCTGTGGAGGATTCAATCATTCAATATTTTTTTCTTCACTTTTCTAATATATTTAGTCTCTTACACTCTTCAGTATTTCTATACTAATTATTCATTTACGATCTTCAATTTACCATAAATTATATCTAAAACATATATACAATATTTATTACATTATAATATAGTATAAATATCACTAAAAAGCCACAAAATATCATAATCCATAAATTAAAGTAAAAAGTGTTTAATTTACCATAAATTATACATACAATACTTACATAAAATACATACAATATTTACTACATCAATTTAATATAAATATGCACTATTAATATAAATATACACTTTTACTACAAATATACACTAAAACCAAAATACCACAATCCATAAATTAAAGTAGAAACCGTCGTATATCATTTTTATATTAAACACCGTATTAACTTTTATCCTCACATTTATTTCCGGCAACGTGCGACGGCGAGATGATTCATAAATGATCGCATAAGTGTATTAAACAGGTCTTAAATTGTATTTTAAAAGCGAGACTTTCTCGGAGCTCGGTGGCTGGCAATTGGCCAGACGCCGAGTTAGCAGTCGTGTGTGTTAAACGACATAATTATGCTTTAGACGCCCCGAGAACGGACCCGACGATCGACACCGAGAAGGAGAGGATCTCGGTGGGCGAGCTGTTCCGTGCAAATTGCACCACAGGCAACTCCAGGCCCGCCCCGGCTATTACGTGGGAGTTGAACGGGGATCTCGTAAGTATATCGCCCTCACGTCTTACCTTACCTATAAACGTTCTCCACTCATGGCTACGTGATCTTACTCGATGATTAAACTTCCCTCTTCTTTGAAACTCAGCCCAATGCTCTTCCTTCCGTCTCGGTCACTCCTTATTTATTTCCTTTCGTCCTTTTCCCAGTGCCTTCCGCTTTCAGTACATAAGCAAATTATTTAAGTGCGTCTAATAAAAAATTGGTGCATGTATTTAGTTATTTTTGGTAAATGTAAATTAATGCAATTTTTTAATTATTTTCTGATAAAAGTTAGAAGGTTTTGTATACAAAGAATTAATGGTTGTAATAGTTGAAGTTTCAAAAACAGTTGATAATAGTAATAAAAGTTTGTAAAAACACAGATAATGATTAGAGAGCTGCAATTTAATTCTAAACGAAGTGTATGAAGAAATTGACGACAATTTATAGTAATTGTAATTAATAATAATCTATGATCGATACTCATTTGAATTATTAATACCGTGAGATATTAGCTGTATTAAAGACGCGACTCTCTGTCCATCGTGACAAATTAATTAATTACTGAAATTCGATGTCTCGTTTATTATAATCCATAATTAATTTAAGTATTTCTGTATGTACACAGCGTGTAAATACGGTTGAACAACGAACGAGCGGACGTGTCGACGACGCGGCGCTCCGCTAAATTGCAATTGTATCGATCGTGTGCGTTGCTTAGTGAAAAATTGTACGATCGCCATCGATGATAAATGTATACACTGCTCACCGCGTCGGATATCGATTTCACGCTCTGATACGCGCCTTTCGCTGCGACCGAATAAATGCGAGTCGTCGATTTAACGGCTTAGAAACACTTGAGAATTATTTCACCAAGCCCTAGATTTAGTGTGTTTAAAAAATGTTGGACGTAGAGGAAACGAAGAAAGTATAGTAATCTCCTGATGTATGGCCATAAATTAGGATCGAGCTTGGCTGTACGTACAGGACGTTTCGGGGAAAGGGAGGATTTTAGAAGTGGTTTCACACTGAAGTGTCATTTCTTTCATATTTTTAAAGCAACCAACAATTTCTTTATTATTATTATTATTATTATTATTAGTAGTAGTAGTAGTAGAAGTGCAAAAGCAACTAATAAAATAATTGAAATTAATGAAACTCTTCGATTTTATTATTATTATTATTACTATTAATAGAAACACAAAAACAACTAATGAAATGATTGAAATTAATGAAACTGTTCGATTCTATTTTTGCAGATCGCGAACGACAGTGTGTTATACACGACGACGTACTTGGCCATTCCTCAGGAAGACGATTCGCAGGTATCGAAATCGATCATAGATTTCAAGGTGACGGAGGACATGTTTCATAATGGTCGATTGCACCTGCTGTGCACCGCTTCTATAGCAGATGTTTATCGACAATCAGCTGACATCGAGATCACCGAAGACGCGCCACGCATCGCTTCTATCAAAGGGGAATCCCCGCGTCAAGGATGTGAGTAATCGAATTTTTACAGTACTTTTTTATTATGTCATGTTCCTGCGAAATTTGAAACAAATTGTTGTATTATCGAATTGGCAACTTATAAATGATTGCGAATTTTATATATAATAAGAAATTCATCGACAAATTTAGTTGCCAACTCAATATTATAATGAAGTGAACACTGTTAAAAATGTCATTAAATTTAATGCAGTTTTCATGAAAAATAATACATTAAATTTAAGTTTGTAATGCATTAAACACGTATTAATGCAAATTTATTATAAATTGAATGAATTTTCAAGAAAATGTAATGAACTTTGAGGAAATTTATTGAATTTTCAATAAAATTTAATGTAGCGTCCATGAAAATTAGTGTTTCGCAATGAATTTGTCATTAAATTTAATAAAAAAATACATGGATTTCCTTGAAAATTTTTTTAATTTCCTTGAAAACTTTCCATGAAAAAACTTCGTGCATTTCTTTATTAAATTTAATGAAACATTTTTAACAGTGAAGGACAACTGCTTATATTTCCAGGAAGAAATACTAAAATATAACACGAACAGAATATCGATATTTGTCATTTTTGTGCGTCTATCATCTGTCTAATCTATTTATAACTCTCTTATCCAATTTTTTGTTATTTTATCTTATTTTATCCTATTTTATCTTATTTTATCCTATTTTATCCTATTTTATCCTATTTTATCTTGCCTTAACCCAGTGCAGATTTAAAACCGATCTGATCGGTAGAAAACGCGCTCAAATAACAAACAGTCCTGTTAGAGGCAGCCTCCGCGACCCGTCAATCAAAACGAAACAATTTCGGACAGAATCTGGCGGAGACCGTTTGCGAAGGCGCGCAGGTATAGAGAATTTTCGAAAACAAACACGCGGGGACGGGGGAGAGAAGGAGCGTATCCCATTTCGCGTCGATGAAAAATCGGATTGATTCTCTCGGCGAACGACTATGCCCGGCACGATTTACGACCACTTCCGGGAACTCGGATGCCCGCGCCCGCTCGTTCACGTACTTCCTTGAATTTCACGGTTTTCGCGTTGCCTCGCGGAGTGTTTAGTTTCCGTGACGTGGTAATTAATTAAGCCGGCCCCGAAAGCCCGCGAGCGTGCAGCTTCCTACGAAACCCGTAATCCCTCAGATCGAGAAAACTGATTTCTTCCTACGTACACTCCCAACCAAATATATAATATTAAAATAATTAATTAACAAAA
>SMSR01009168.1:66238-76743 GCA_019453355.1 Ceratina japonica | reverse complement strand
CTGTTTTATAGGTATCTCTGGATATTATTTCTCAATTATATATCTCGTCCCATATACTAGGTCTATCTTTCACGAAACTGACAGATTAATAAACACACTGCTATTCCAATATACAATAAACTTAGGAACTCCTCTTAAAACGGAATACCTGCGCGTATTAGCAAGAAATAGATGGAATAACTCCGGCGCATCCTTATGTAGATAAACACGGTTTCCGACAATAATTCATAGTGGGACGATACCTAGAGATTGTTTTCACGAGCAAAAACATCGAGTAACCTAAAGAATGCATGACGCACGTGTACGTATACGTGTACCAGTACGTACTTACGCATTACACTCGCCACGGGCGAATACGTGCTTCAGGCGCAACGATCTGTGGAACAATAAATGTTACGAAGTCTTATAACTTTCAATATTTCGCTTCCTCTTAACCGCCCGCTACGGAAAAAACAGGAGGATTCTTTACAGCTGGAAATGAATGAATCTAAGAAACCACAATTTGGGTCTATCTGTTCTTATTACATTTTCAATCGCGACATTACATTTGTTTATTAACAGTCGTCTGTGCAGTTAAAAATGACCTGCAGATTGGCGTGAAGAAAACGATTTCATTAATATGTATGAACGAACCGATAATAAAAACCGTAGTAACAGCAGGAAGTTATCATTTTAATTAGCGTTAGTTCTTGCGACTGGGGAGCAAAGTTCCTTAAAGAGTACGGATCGAGTAATCTTCTAATGTATGTACATTAAGAACTACGTACTCGGCTCGATGTTATCTGCAACTGGACGGCGCGACTAATTCAGAACCAATTACTCGATAAACATGTTTTTAACTTTGTGCCTAACGACAATTAGTATTGAATGTTGACCGTCAATGCAATCTATGGCCGTCTCTACGGTATGAACTCTGCAGTCGTATTAAGCAGGAAATGAGCAAGAATAAACATCGTTCGTGTGTTAATTATTCCTATTAGCGAGAATCAAGACGGGAATCATCAATGCTGATCGGCTGAAAAAGATGACGTTGCCATTTGTACGGCTATCTACAGTTAGCAAAGGTGTTGCCACTAATAAAAAGCACGTTGGGCAAACTTTAAAAGTGAATAGAAAAAAGGACGCGGTGGTATTTATTAATTTTGCGCCTCGGTTTGAAATGATTTCCCGGCCATCTTTTTTCAGCGTTTATAGAACGTTTTTGGCCAGTTTCGTATTAGTCGTATGATCGAGGGGTTTTTGCGCGATGCCCGCGCGTCGAGCGCACGCAGTCGTTGCCGTAACGAGGAAAGATTACGCTATACGGTGAACTGTGTAATTTGTTTGACTGCGGAGGGCTATTAGGTAGATTAATCATTCGGTCTCGTTCCTTTTTTCGCCGGGCCTCATATGTCATTAGCCGGCCGATAGATCATACTGCGGGGTAACGATATGCGTTCTGGCCTGCCTTCCATTTCAACACGCGCGACGGCGGCGGCCGGCCGCGCGGCGCGTATGCATCACGGCGACGACGCGACGGAACACGGCCAGGGTAGGATGTGCACGCGCGATTCAACGCGCACAAAACGTGTATAGAAAACGTTACAGTTAAATTCGAGTCGCGTCGTTTTCGATTTACCCGGGCGTACCGGGCTAAAAACCAATCGCCGCGCTGGACGAGGGGGACAGGGATAAAAAAAAGAAAAAAGAAAAACGGAACAAGACAGTCTTCGGAATAGAAACGCGAAGAGNCCGGACGAGGGGGACAGGGACAAAAAAAAAAGAAAAACGGAACAAGACAGTCTTCGGAATAGAAACGCGAAGAGTATGGATCAAGTGAATTTCATTTTATCCGTCAGGAACAATCTATCATTCGACGCTTTCGCCTTTTTCTCCGATATCAAATTCTCGGGGAGGAAGAGAGAGAGAGAGAGTGAGAAGGACGGGGAGAACGTCTCGGGGCAAAAAACTCGAGCTTCGGCGCACCGGCGCCTACCGGAATCTATATTTGTACGCCAGTGTGGCAGCTTAATTATCTATGCCGAGTTATCGAGCGCGACTCGAGGGGGAGGGAGAAAGAGAGAATCGTATTTTCTCGCCGTTACATCCCATTACTATGCCGGAAGAAGCCGGCTTAGGAGAGGTAATGGAGTGGTGATTGTAACGAGATTCAACTTGGACCGAAGCGAACGAATTCAAGCCCCGCGACACGGTCCAAGGAGATCTCTGAGGTGTGGGGGAGAAAAAAGCTCTTTTCGGCGACACAGAGGGAACTTGTTAGCGCGAGACACTCACCGTACGAATAATTAAGCCGAAACGTCTAATTATGAAAGTCCTTCGTTAGTAACCTTCCCACGTTAGTAAAAGGGAGTAGATAAGTAGATGCACGTTCTCGAATTCGAGTAAAAGCCTTGCCTGACCTCGCCCCTCATCCAACTTGGCCTCCGTCTCTTAAGCAATTTACTTTGACCTACATCCGATGCCTACATGCATACAAGCGCACCCTCGTTGCAAGATGAACCATCGCTCGCGGATTACCGCTCATCGTCGATATCGCGCAGATTTATCGCTAAATTTTCGTCCCTCAGCCGGTTCACGTACACCGGTCAAACTGCAGACACACCCATTTTCGCGGTAAATTGTGGGGTGTAGAAAGTACAATTATTCCAAAAAATATTTCCAAACAAATTTCAATCTCTCGTCTTCTCTCTCTCATACTTGATTTGACACAAGTATAGAGATACATTGTGCCGTCCCATCCTTTTTACATAAGGAGAAGACGAAATAGAGATTCACGGGGTAATTGCAAAAAGCGTACGGGGCGAAAAAAAATGTTTGCTCGCAGGACAAAGCCATCCTGGCTTAATCTCGACGGAGGGAGTCGCCGCATACAAAGCCCGGGGACGTTTCCCGTGCTCTCGGCTCGAACTCTCGTACCTCGGGACGCAGTGTCGGAGTCGTACACGTAACACGATTCGTATTTCGTCGTCGCAACGAGCTGTGCTTGCTCGATCGGAATGAATTCCATTCGACGAGGAGCCCGGAGCAAAGGCGACGACATTTCCGACGTATAGGAAGCCGTACCCGGCTACTCGCGCCCCCCGCACGGCCCCTGGTACCCGTGACCTCCGTCCGAGAAATTCCGACAAGAGGCCTCGTTAAAGATTCACCTAGCCCACGTCGACCGTATTAAGGTCGGACGAACCCATTTTACGAATAGTGATTTCCCAAATGCACGTGTACGTAGCCACGTACCCTCGCTCACGTCCATATTTAAAGGTGCTACTCTACCTGCACGATGTCCCGGTGCTTCCAGAGATTCGAGGCTTCGAACGTCTGATTTGACGAACTATTTTTGTAGCGAGATTCGCTGTCTATGATTAGACGGTTTACTTCACAGTTCTAAGTAGTCTGACGTACATCAAATACCGTCGTTCGCGCTCCTGGAATTAGATTCTAATTTCCCGAGGCAGTGGATTAAATATGCATCGTCGAATTCAATAATCAAACCAGGCACGTCGTACGGCTCAGACATCTCGACGTGTACTTGCATATTCGGGGAAAATAGAGTGAGGTCGGAACAAGAGAACGAGGCAGACTCGCGAGTCCAAGGACAAGGGTTCCTGCGCGTTCTCTAAATATCATCCGCTATATCAGCGGACTAATTGCACGGCTTCATAATTTATGTGCCGCAACGCGCGAATTAAATTTCAAACGAAATGAACTATCGATCAGCGCTCGATATTACAGATTCCCATCTAGATCGAGATAGTCGTTAATTGACATGTCACGGGCTTCATCCTGATTTAACGCTCCTACCGCGTCTCATTATTTGGCTGTAAACCGCGTTTATTTGGCCGTTAACTTCTGTTTCGTTATGATTGAAACGTGAGCGAGGTCACGCAATTAAACGGCGAAAAAAGGAACTGGTTTACGACTTTGGAAATATCACTTGGCATGTTACTCGAGCACGCCTCGAGTGTCTCGCTATGTACCTTTCATTAAATATGCACTCTTACGCCGGGACTTGTTAAGGCTAATACGAGAGGAGAATATTAATTTTCCGGGAAAAAATAAAAGTTCTTGAGAAATTTCTAAAGAGTATTCACAAGGAAATTCTCACCTAGTTTCATAGACCCGCTGGCGAATATCGCATAGGATTAAAACTACAAAGATGGAAATAATTCAGTCAATCGTTAGAAGACGATGCAATCAGACAGCGTCAATAAATTACGTCTGATAGTGCTTAGAAAAATACACGAGCGTATCAGCTAGTCGCAGACTGTTGAAAATGCATCAGGAACAAATGACTAATAAAACAGGCGCCGCTAATTCGACACAATAAATAGTAATTTGGCTCGAATAACTGGAACGTTAATTTAACAGCGTATAGTTCGAGTTCGCGTAACCTGTTTCACCTCAATCAGCGAAAACGGGTCAAAGAGAGGCTGCTATGACAGACAAAATAAACCAGACGCACGTCCGCGATACTCTCATTCCATATACGCGTTCGCCGAGTATCTATTAATCTAATCGCACTGCACGACATTTAAATTGATTGCCGACCACTTTCATCAATCTTTGGAAGTCATCCAACCTAGAGTTACAATCATCGAAGCGTACTATCTCGATGATCTCGGGACACGTTCACAAACTTTGTTAATTGTCGACACTTTATAATTTCTTATCTAACCAGAACATCTGTCGTACGTTCTAAAGAAACTTTGTAATTAACATGACTGTACAGTTGTGAGAAAAAAACTTTGATGACATTCGACACCGACCATCACCGATTTAGTAATTTATGTGTCGCAGTAACAAAAAGCGTGAATTAAAAATGAAGGCCGCAAAGAGGATTGGTAGAATCTGAGGAGGTTTTTTTCGGGAAAGCATCCATTAGATATAACGTGCGGGTGCAGTGACGGTCGCGAACGAGACGATAAATTTCTTATGCGCCAGCGGCGTGGCCTAGCACTCGCGTACAAGCGACGAGGCCAGTTTATCCATCGATTTATTTACCGCTTTCCAGGCGTCCCGAAGCGTTCTTTTTGGCCGCCGCCGCCGCCGCCGCGCGCCGAAACGAATGGCTGAGGCAACGACAAAACGAAAAGGGCGGACGAATTTTTAGCGGTGCCTGCCATCCCGCTGCTGCACGCCTCGATGAAATATCGGCGACAGAGAGGAAACGGAGGGACGGAGAAGGAGGGGGAGAGCCGACGGATAGAAAAGTAATAATCGTACGTTTGCGTTTATGGGCGGGGAAAAGCTAACGCTGTAACGAGCTTGCACTTTCACGGATTTTTGCGAGGGTGCGGTTCGAGAGAGGCTCGCCGCCGCCTTTAACACACACACCCGCGGAATTTCGAAATGGAACGATCGCTCGCCTGGATAAAAGTAACAAGCGCAGATGTTGTGAGCGCGCTCGTTTGCATTTTGTTACGAATGTAAAGTAGTTCTGCTTTGATCAAAATGAAATACTAAATATAAGACAGACGAAAAAAATAATTCAATCAATCAGTAAATAATTATTAATTACAAATTCCGTTTGAAATAAGACACAGTAATGTCCTCAGATAAGAGGAAGGAAAATTTATCGGAAATTTGTATCTTACAAAATACTTTCGTCGTTGTATGATTATGACGGGAGCAAGAAGGGGTTAATGGTATTTTGTTACGAATATAAAGTAGTTCTGCTTTGATCAAAATGAAATACTAAATATAGAACAGACGAAATAAATAATTCAATCAATCAGTAAATAATTGTTAATTACAAATTCCGTTTGAAATGAGACACAGTAATGTCCTCAGATAAGAGGAAAGAAAATTTATCGGAAATTTGTATCTTAAAAAATACTTTCGTCGTTGTATGATTATGACGGGAGCAGGAAGGGGTTAATGGTATTTTGTTAAGAATATAAAGTAGTTGTGCTTCGATCAAAGTGAAATACTAAATATAGACCAGACGAAATAAATAATTCAATCAATCAGTAAATAATTGTTAATTACAAATTCCGTTTGAAACGAGACATAGTAATGTCCTCAGATAAGAGGACGGAAGATTTATTGGAGTATCTTAGAAAATAGATTAGATCGTTGTACGATTACGACGAGGGTAAGAAGAGTTTAATGGTTAATTGATCGAATTAAACGTATTTCGCGTCGGTGGAATTAGGCGCAGGTGACGGGCGTCGTTTTCACAAGGAGTTGCCGCGGGTGCGGCCCTTCTTAAAGCTGAAGAAACCAATTCTGTCTGTACGGTTCCGCAGCGGGGCGATAGACATGGGCGAGGTCAAATAGAAGACAGTGTTTCGAAACTTTGTCCGCGCCCCCGCATCGGGAGAAACTTTCTCTTTGTACGACCGGGTCAATTAGACAGAATTCGTCGAACTTTGTTCTTATGGCAGATACCTATCCCGTGCAACTGCCGCGCAAGGCGTTGCGACTTTTCACCGGGAAACTGCGAAAACTATTTTCCCCCGAGGAACCCACGGCTGATTACGTTTACATCCCTTAACACAAACAACAGCTGCCCGCCCCGAGCGGCGTCAACCCTTGCCCTTTGTCAATCAAACCAATTCGTATTAACAAAGGGAGGTGATTACGATAAGGCGTTGGAAATTTTACAAACGTTTACGCCACGTTACTTAATGAATTTGATGAGAATCTCATTAGGAAACGTTTAAGCCCTTAACTTTTCCTTAAAGAGGGATGAAAACACTACTTTCAATTTATGTGAGTTGAAGGGTGTACGTTAAGAGGAGAGCGAGGATCAAAAGCGACGGATTAAGGTGCGTTTTAATTTAATTTATTTATTCAGCGAAATTAAAGGGAGATCAAAGAAGTCCTCGCTGCGAATCACGCAAGGGACCTTGAAATTAGCACGGGAACGCGAAACCATCGTCAAAAGCGGAAGCTTTCACATCATTCTGAAACTACCGCTAAGACCACAATGAGTACGCTAAGGGGAGATACTGTCCTTTGTACTACAAAGCTCCGTACACCATTTTAATTAATCTCGTTAAAATTAGTTCTTCTAGAATCAAAGAAACTGGCACGAAATTCCGTAAAGTCGATTTGATCTTTCAGTAGATGACGACGCTAATTCCACGACACGTCTGTTCATTAGCCGCACGTTTACGCGGCTCCAAAGTCTCCTGTTAGACACTTCAACTTGCTCACTGCTTTATTATATAAGCGAGCTCGTAAGTAATTAGAATCTGCAGAAATTATTTAACTTGTAATTTCTTTTAAGGTAATCTCTGGTAAATATACATATAAATCAGCTCGTAGATTATACATGCTTGTTACGTATTTTGCTCGGGACGTCCGTACTCCCACGTAGCAAACTGTGAATCGATTTAATAGTTTCGACCTGTCTAGATTGGGACCCGNGTAATTTCTTTTAAGGTAATCTCTGGTAAATATACATATAAATCAGCTCGTAGATTATACATGCTTGTTACGTATTTTGCTCGGGACGTCCGTACTCCCACGTAGCAAACTGTGAATCGATTTAATAGTTTCGACCTGTCTAGATTGGGACCCGGAAGCAGTGGCTGGCAATAATTAAATCTCGCGCGACTCTCGAAAAGCTGGAACTAATATTTCGTTACCTCTAAAACGTTTCTCAATTGCTCGTGTACAAATTGCAATAATGCCAATCCCTTGACTGTAATACATTTAATACTGTAATTACTAATATTGATATACCATACTATTAATTTTATTCATATAATAAATATATTACACTCTATTATATATAATATATTATATAATATATTTCTTTTAAAAAATATATTATTATATAATATATTATATAAAAAAAATATATTACACTCCAGTGTGTAATTAAAATTAATTTCTCCCCGTTGAAAAAACGGATTAAATGAAGAGGATTCTATTTCACGCAAACGTAAAATCACTTCCGAAAGGTCTTAAACTTTTCCGAGAACACCGGCAACGTGGGGCGTTAACAGGGTTAACAAGGGATTATTTCTTCTACCGACAAATCAGCTCGAAAGCGCGGTATCGACACTTAAATGTGGATCGGTGGAGACAAAGGTAACGTCTAAGGAAACCTGTCTAAAAACGTTCAATTTCTGCGAAAGAATCCTATCGCGAACAGCCAGTTCCGCCGCAAAATTCCGTTGAACTTGCTACGTCCATCTTCCACCGTGAGGCAAGTTCAAATACCCGGAGACTCGTGACCGCAATCACTTCTCTGTCCTTGGATTACCTTGGTCTGAGCAGTTTATAATTTTCTCCCGCAATGGAAACGAACATTTTCCTCCTCTTTCACCGCCTCGCCCTTACCCCATCCTCTCGCCCCTTTTCGCTTTTACCTTATAACCGGTTGCGCTAAGCACATTGTTATTGAGATCAACAAGAACAGTCTAAACACCAGTCTTCCAGAAAATCTCTCCTCGTAACGTTTAGGAATGGTTTCCAGTTTGCCAGCATCCCGAGCGTCTATAATAAGCTCTACTTGCACCACGGATCACACGGAAATCGGACTTTTTTAGTCTCTCAGCATACTGTTATTAAATATTAGATCACAATAAATATGACAACTGGAGCTTCAATTGTCAAACATTTCTCGTCTAGACGAAGAAAAAAATTTTGCAATACATATTTTTCTTAATTACTCTTTCACAAAATATTATTAATAATATTAACATAATAACAAAATACTATTAATAAAGTAACAAATAACAAAGACTAACATAACAAAATATTAGTAAAATATTATTAATAATATTAAGAAAATAATATTAACAGATATAATCATATTCAAAGTAGGATGGACATCGAAATTTGAGAGACGTATGTCAAATTGTATTTTATTAATTTAATCTTGAGATAAGGAGAACATTTGGTTTAATTTTGATTAATAAATGAATGGAAATGAATCTTAACAATTTTACTTCGCTATCCTTGCCCAAATACTAATACATCACACGCTTTACCCACACTTAATTATAATATAATATATTTAATAATGTTACTTCAAATCTAAAAAAATATAAGGTTCTATAAACGGACAGAGCGGTATCGTGTAGGACTGGCTCGTTTCGCGAAGAACAAAAGTTGTTCCATTATCACGGAACACTCGAGTTTTTGCCAGCTACGTGCACCAGCGAGCATATTGCAGCTCAACTACATTTGATGCATCGTAAGCACAATATGGTTCTAGTTCAATTGCAACCTGTGGGACCAGTTTTCCGCGGCGTTCCAGCGTGCAGTAAGTCTACGGGTCAGTTGCGGTACAGCGAGCGGCCATTACCACCATGGTAAACAGACCAATGGAGAGATATTGAAATCATTCATTTCCCGGCTACAAGGCCTGCTAGAACCGTGAATAATGCGACCTTAACAATGTAAGAGCGAAACAACAAGCGAATGATGAATTGACGAGAGAGAGACAAAAAACGTGTCGAGCGTAAAAAGATTCAAGAAAATCGTCGAACATGAAAAGAAAATGAATACCTGATTGATTCTATTGTATCCCGAGTATCTTTTACTCAGCAGAATTTATGACAGTCCGGACAAAGTTATTCCAACTCTATTTTAATTCTTGTACGTACACAGTTAACTTTTTCTATATGTCGTCAGTTTCTTCCGGTAAAGTCGAGGCTGAGATGATAATTAAACTGCCTCGAGCACTGCTCATTGTACACCAACACAGATTTATATTGTCTCATGACTACATAGTTGTATGCCAGATCGTAGCCATCGTTAAGAGAGAACGCAGGAGTATCTCCGAACACCGTCATTGTAATCGTAAAGTTATCATCGAAAGTTATCAGTCTCGCGCGAAGTTCTTATTAAATATTTCAAGATGCAAATAATGGGTACATTATGCCTCTGTATCCTGTTTCGACTGTGCACGTTGACTTCGTCCCAAGTGTCGTTCCTAGACACGCCATTTTTTCTGAACATGGTTCACAAAACTCGTGATTGGGTGATCGATACTTTCGGTATGTAAACTTCATTATTATATATAATATTTTTCTATGGAAATAGCGTAACGACTTGAACTTTATTACTTTGAAAAAGTGCGACAAGGCAAATATGTTTTTCCACTATGAATTCTCGCGCTGTGTCACGTGTCATTGTTGAATCAGTAATTAATTATGAATTCATAAGTCATCAAAACAGTACACTTTACTCAAACCGGTCCGCGACAATGTTTATGTTAGCCGCATGTAATATTCATAATTCAGAAATTAATAATGAGCGACTGTTCATCTTGCAGCCAGGAACCTGACGCGGACGTATACAGGACCCTCGGGAAAAGTTCAGAAAGAAGTACCAATAAATGTTCCTTTCCCTTGCAACGTGACGGGTAATTAAATAATCTTTCATTTAATTTTAGAAATCATTTTGTTCATCAGATATTTCCCATACATAACATCAATATGGATGTGCACACGGTCGAACTCGTGAATGAGAACTGAATCATGAACATAATATTCGAACCGCATCAAATTCAACTCAGTGAGTGGAAACCGACCTACATTTGAATT
>SMSR01009168.1:40635-66125 GCA_019453355.1 Ceratina japonica | reverse complement strand
AGAGACGTATGTCAAATTGTATTTTATTAATTTAATCTTGAGATAAGGAGAACATTTGGTTTAATTTTGATTAATAAATGAATGGAAATGAATCTTAACAATTTTACTTCGCTATCCTTGCCCAAATACTAATACATCACACGCTTTACCCACACTTAATTATAATATAATATATTTAATAATGTTACTTCAAATCTAAAAAAATATAAGGTTCTATAAACGGACAGAGCGGTATCGTGTAGGACTGGCTCGTTTCGCGAAGAACAAAAGTTGTTCCATTATCACGGAACACTCGAGTTTTTGCCAGCTACGTGCACCAGCGAGCATATTGCAGCTCAACTACATTTGATGCATCGTAAGCACAATATGGTTCTAGTTCAATTGCAACCTGTGGGACCAGTTTTCCGCGGCGTTCCAGCGTGCAGTAAGTCTACGGGTCAGTTGCGGTACAGCGAGCGGCCATTACCACCATGGTAAACAGACCAATGGAGAGATATTGAAATCATTCATTTCCCGGCTACAAGGCCTGCTAGAACCGTGAATAATGCGACCTTAACAATGTAAGAGCGAAACAACAAGCGAATGATGAATTGACGAGAGAGAGACAAAAAACGTGTCGAGCGTAAAAAGATTCAAGAAAATCGTCGAACATGAAAAGAAAATGAATACCTGATTGATTCTATTGTATCCCGAGTATCTTTTACTCAGCAGAATTTATGACAGTCCGGACAAAGTTATTCCAACTCTATTTTAATTCTTGTACGTACACAGTTAACTTTTTCTATATGTCGTCAGTTTCTTCCGGTAAAGTCGAGGCTGAGATGATAATTAAACTGCCTCGAGCACTGCTCATTGTACACCAACACAGATTTATATTGTCTCATGACTACATAGTTGCATGCCAGATCGTAGCCATCGTTAAGAGAGAACGCAGGAGTATCTCCGAACACCGTGATTGTAATCGTAAAGTTATCATCGAAAGTTATCATTCTCGCGCGAAGTTCTTATTAAATATTTCAAGATGCAAATAATGGGTACATTATGCCTCTGTATCCTGTTTCGACTGTGCACGTTGACTTCGTCCCAAGTGTCGTTCCTAGACACGCCATTTTTTCTGAACATGGTTCACAAAACTCGTGATTGGGTGATCGATACTTTCGGTATGTAAACTTCATTATTATATATAATATTTTTCTATGGAAATAGCGTAACGACTTGAACTTTATTACTTTGAAAAAGTGCGACAAGGCAAATATGTTTTTCCACTATGAATTCTCGCGCTGTGTCACGTGTCATTGTTGAATCAGTAATTAATTATGAATTCATAAGTCATCAAAACAGTACACTTTACTCAAACCGGTCCGCGACAATGTTTATGTTAGCCGCATGTAATATTCATAATTCAGAAATTAATAATGAGCGACTGTTCATCTTGCAGCCAGGAACCTGACGCGGACGTATACAGGACCCTCGGGAAAAGTTCAGAAAGAAGTACCAATAAATGTTCCTTTCCCTTGCAACGTGACGGGTAATTAAATAATCTTTCATTTAATTTTAGAAATCATTTTGTTCATCAGATATTTCCCATACATAACATCAATCTGGATGTGCACACGGTCGAACTCGTGAATGAGAACTGAATCATGAACATAATATTCGAACCGCATCAAATTCAACTCAGTGAGTGGAAACCGACCTACATTTGAATTTTCAAATTACTCGCGACGATAATCATTAGTCAACGCGTCATAATTTTATGAATAAAGGGTTATGCGATTTTCATTTAGGCGGCCGATCGGCCAAAGTTCCGGATTCGATCCATCGTCTGAGACCAGGTGACATCGATGTTATCGCCGCGATGGGCGACTCCTTGACGGCCGCCTCTGGAGCGTTTGCGGTCAACTTTATAGAGACCCTGGTCGAAAATAGAGGCGTGGCAGGGAACATTGGTGGTGAAGGAACGTGGCGAAAGTATCTGACTCTACCCAACATTCTCAAAGTACGCTTAACCATGACAATAAGCGGAAAGTATCGGCAATTGCATATACAGTGACTTCCATTAATATTCGGACACATTTTGAAACGGTATAAGATTTTTAGTATCGGATTAAAGAACTTTATCTTCTGTGGAATTTTAGAGAGCTTAATTTACTATAGAATGTGTAACAAAAAATTAAAAAAACTTGGTATTTACTGAAATCGCGAGGAAAATAGTAAAGGACATGGTTTTTAACTTTTTTATTAGGGTCTGTAATAAAAATTGCAATTGTCTCATTTGCAGATCTAAGTAAGTTATATGCATGTACAAAGTTTCATAAAAGTCGATCAATATTGCTATGCGCTGTGAGCGATTAGAAATTGGAAAAATCGCAGTTCTCCACGACTTTCAATCTACGACTGGGATAAATTGAAGAATTTTTACATGTTTCGATATGTCTAACTCTTTTATGGTTTCATGGATTTTTATGAAACTTTACACATTCATATAACACATTTAGATCTACAAACGGGATGTTTCAAATTTTTGCTAGAGCCTCTAACAAAAAAGTTTAACATCATGATCTTTTCTTTTTTCTTCGAGATTTTGACGAATAGTAATTTATTTTAATTGTTTGTTACACATTACATAGTAAACTAAGCCTTTTAAAAGCCCACAAAAAATTAAGTTACTTGGCTCCATATTAAAGAACTTATTCCGTTTTGAAGTTTGTCCGGATATTAATGGGAGTCACTGTAAAAAATGACATATAATTCAATTAATTTCTTAGGAATATAATCCCAAGTTAACTGGGTACGCGTACGGAGATTCATTCGTTTACGAGCCAGCATCAAGATTGAACGTGGCAACCATAGCTGCCATGTCTAGAGACATGCCCTTCATGGCCAACTATCTGGTCAATAAAATGAGGAATGACTCAAAGATCGATATAAAACACCATTGGAAGGCTGGTATTCAGTAGAATGATCACATTTGTCAACTACTAAACTAATTTTATTTGCGAACTTTTATGATAACTCTTCTTTTATAGTTGGTCTCGATATTCATTGGGCACAATGATATTTGTAACGAGATGTGCGTGCTGCCTTCCCCCCAGTCTATCTTAGATATACATAGGTATAACTTAATTAAGACTCTCAGGCTGTTAAGGGACAAGTTACCGCGAACCTTCGTTGCCATAGTGTCGATGCCTCATCTAGAAATAGTGAACAATGCGGAAAGAGGAAGATTTTCATTTTTTATATACTTAGTTAAAAATGTTTACTGCCCGTGCCTGTTCGGTCTGCAGTACAAGAATCGAAGTCAAGAATTCTTCGGCATGATCGGCAGGTATACACAATTCACTGTGTTAATCTAGTTTATTATCTTCACATTTCTTATCTAATCTTGTCTCTTAGATTGCACAAAATACAAGAAGAAGTTGCCGAATATCCAGAGTTTCATCAAAACGATTTCACGGTGGTTGTCCTACCCACTGCGAAGCATTTGGACGTACCCCCTGACGCGGATGGACTCACGGATTTAACGTACTTGTCCGCCGATCGTTTTCACGCAAGCCAGAAAGCTCACGCATTGCGTAAGTGGCCACAGTCCGACGCGAATTTAACCCTTTCGCTTCGGCAGTCCAGTCCGCCGAAGTCTCGTCACCGAACGGAAGCAGGCGCCAGAAATGTGTGGATGCTGGATATATCCGGCGCTCGAAGCGAAAGGGTTAATTATTACAAGAGTATTATTGTTCACTTAATTGTTTGTTTCATGAAAAGTTGGACTAGGTCTGTGGAACAATTTACTTGAACCAGTCGGTAACAAAACAGATCATCTTCGTCCATTGCACCCGATATTCTTGTGTCCCACCGCGGAAAGGCCTTTTCTGATGACAAGTGAGAATTCACGGTTGAGAAATAACCGCGGAGGATAGACAACTAGTATGAATAATGCACGTGCCTCCCACTTATTCATCTAATTACGATATTTCTCGACGGACAGTGAAATTATTAGGAAATACTTAATTAGATCCTGTCGTTTGATGTGTGATATGGTTGAAAGTACTAACGATTTATTTTGATATTTATTATACGATTATGTTTATGGCATAAGCATGTCATAATTATTTATCATATTTAATAATTCTGGTACAATGTAATTAATATGTATATTAATAATGCAGAAATGATTCATAGTTTTATTTTCTGGGACGCCCGAGATAACAGTCCTTGATTTTCTAGCATTCGATAAAAAGTAGATCACTGAATTTAATTACGGTCACCTGAGATGTAATCAGTAGTACGAAGGTCTTTACGTTAACAAGCATTTGAAATCGCACACTTCGGAGTCGAGAGAACGAACAGGGTTCCGTTTAGTATCGCTGTACCCTTAGTTGCAACAAGACAGAAAACGGGAATCGGACGTGGTTGCTCGTTTTTACACAAAGTGTTGGTTCGATCTTCTATAACGATGGACAAGTTGCAGTTTTGTATCCTGCTGCTATCGTGCGTACTAGTCGTGTCGGAAAGAACGGACTCGGCCTATTCGTTAGACACGCCGGCTATGTTGCAGATATATCGTCTAATGCGCGCTTGGTTCTTCAACGTCTACGGTACGTACGTGCATGTGTGTACCACAAATAGTACTCTGTCACGATTGTTTAATTTTCAAATATTAAAATTCCATCACGTCGTTCGTGTGTCATAGCGACTATTGCATTAATCTATCTAATAATTAAACATCTTGGACTCTCGTTAAATAAATTATCTCGGGAAATATGAATAAAAATTATTTTGCAGGCAGAAATGAAGTACGAAGTTACTCGGGAAAAACGGGGAAAGTTCAAGAGGAGCTTCCACCGAACACACCTTTTCCTTGTAACGTGACAGGTGTTTAAAATGATTTCAAGATTTCAATTCTACTTCAATAGACTTCGATTGGTAACGACTGTTTAATATATTAGGTGGAAGATCGGCAAAAGTGCCCGACTCGGTGAATCGACTTAGGCCAGGCGACATAGATGTAATCGCCGGGATGGGCGACTCTTTGACTGCCGGAAGTGGACTATTCGCGAGAGATTTGCTGGAATCCCGTATTGAAAATAGAGGCGCGGCGGCAGCCATTGGTGGTGAACGAACTTGGCGAACGTACCTGACGCTCCCCAATATTCTCAAAGTACGTCCACAAGTATAATTCTATTTGTACAGATATCATTTTACGAGTAATGTATTCGTTCTACGCAACAGGAATTTAATCCTAATTTAATAGGCTACGCGCTAGGAGATTCTCAAACCATCGAGCCTAAATCACAATTCAACGTCGCTGAGATTGGAGCAATGTCCAAAGACATGGCATTCATGGCTAGACATTTAGTGAACAAACTAAAAAAGGATCCAAGAATAGATATTAATAAACATTGGAAGGTTTGTGTCAACCAGTCATGAATAATTGATAAATAATTGATAAATGAGTGAAAAATTATTGTATATTATTGGTCTCTTATTATTTACTATTGGTCTCTTGCAGATGATATCACTACACTTCGGTTCCAATGACTTCTGTACCGACATATGTACCGATCCGCCTCTGTCCAGCGTAGAAATGCACAGGACCGACCTGGTCGAAGTGCTTAGGATATTAAGGGACAATTTACCGCGGACCTTCGTTACTGTCCACACGCCTCCTCACTTGAAAGAACTGGTCGATGCGAACGAACAGAGATTGTCATTGTACTGCTACCTATTGTCAAACGTGCAATGTCCGTGTTTATTCGGCACCCAATACAGAGATCGAAGACAAGAATATTACGATCTGATGACTAGGTCTGTACAGGATTCGACAGAATTTTTTAATGGATTTCAATTACTGTTCTTCGTATTACGAAAATAATACAAGGATTTACTATACAATTGAATATACAGGTTGATCATTTATTTATGTATTCAATTATTTATTTATACATTTTATCAGGTGGCAAGAAGTAGAAGAGGAAGTAGTTTCTTATCCAGAGTTTCACAAAAGCGATTTCACGGTGGTAGCCTTGCCTACTCTTAAGCGTGTACGACTGCCGCTTGCTGAAGATGGATTTATTGATTTCGCATATTTATCCGGCGATTGTTTTCACGTGAGCCAAAGGACTAACGCGTTGTGTAAGTATGGAAGTGAGAAATATGACATAAGCGGATTTACATATTCATTGAGATACGTGCTTCATGAAACCGTAGACGGGAACGGACTGTGGAACAATTTACTGGAACCAGTGGGCAACAAAACTAATCACACGTACCCGATCTATGAGAGATTCTTGTGTCCCACCGAGGACAGACCGTTCTTAATGACGCGAGAAAATTCTCCCAAAAATAATAAATTGAGATTGTCACAAAAAAAAGAATAATTATAATAGAATAATAGTATAATACAACAATAATAAAGAATGTATTATAATAAAATTGTACATTCCTCTTCGCAGTTTAATTTATTTGATACTTTGGCCGTGACTGGTCAAGAATATTGCGCGCTACGCGTTTCAAGTACAAACATAATACCTTCTTTTTTTAAGCTAATGTCCGCTGGATGGACTAACGACCTTTGTAGCTGTAGTTAAATTTCATTAACGGTAGTTCGAGATTTCGTGTAACGTCGACTCACTGTCAGACGGTAGTGATCTCTGAGACCCGTGAGGAGAACATCGTTTTCGATTTCTTTAAACTCCGGTTAACGTGGCAAACAATGGTTAAATTGTTTCTCTGTATTTTGTTTCAATTGTGCGTATTGAGTGCGTGTCAACGAACAATTTTAGAATCACCACCTATTCTGGATACGTTTCGTCATTATCGTTATTGGCTTTTCCGAACGTTTGGTAAGTCATTATATTTTTTTTTCTTTGGGATGAACGTCCGATTTATGATTAATAATTATATATATAATAATTATATAATAATTATACGTGAAGATACTGTCATTGAGTAAATTTGCTAATAAAGCAATAATATTTGCTTATCACTTTTCCAGATGAATTTATTGAATAATTTAATATTATTTTTGAATATTCTTACTTTTCCAATTTATCAACATTGTAGGTAGACATGAACAACGGATGTTTTCAGGAAATGAAGGAAAAGTTCAGGAAGAAATACCAGAAACTGTCCCTTTCCCTTGCAACGTTACAGGTAACTCAACAACAATGTAATAACACTAGTATTCAATATAACTTATTAATTTTTGTAAATAGTTTACGTCCAACTAAATATTTAAATTTGATTCTTTATGACCTTTTTGTGGACAAGAAAATAAATGCCAATTTCAAGTTAGTTTAATTATATATTTATTTATCGACGTTTCAACCAATATGCTGGTCCTCTTCAAGATCTAATAACAACCAAATTACAATTTCAGTAAAGAACGGATGCAACAACGATTATTCTATTTGTAACTGTTTTTAGTTTACTGAGAAAGTTAAAACACTTACATATTTGTGGCGTTTAACTTCATTTCTTTATAATAGCGCACAATACACGTGGCATAACTTATTAATTATTGATTTACTAGGCGGTAGGTCTTCTGAGATTCCCGATTCAGTTCATCGTTTGAGGCCAGGTGACATAGACGTTGTCGCCTTGATGGGAGATTCTTTGAGTGCCGGTAGTGGAATTTTCGCGACCAAACTTATGCACCTCTTAATCGAGAACAGAGGCGTAGTTGCAGGAATTGGCGGCGAAGGGACTTGGCGAAAGTACCTTACGCTTCCCAACATTCTTAAAGTATGTTCTCACTGGTAATTTATCAATCGTTTAACAAATTATTTAGTTTCGAAGAAAAGATTTCGTTATTTGAAAAGTCCACGTTCAGCAGTAAATGCGTTAAGGTACAACATTGGAAGGTAACTAGTAACTCGGGTACGCCTTCGATAGATAAACGTTTTTGTACACAGGAGTTCAATCCTAATCTAATCGGCTATTCGCTCGGGGATTCTGCAACCACGCAGCCACAATCGGAAATGAACGTTGCTGAGATCGGTGCAATGTCTAAAGACATGCCTTTCATGGCAGAACAACTGGTTAAGAAAATGAAAAATGATCCAAGAATAAATATCCAAAAGCATTGGAAGGTTCGTATTTAAAAAAATGTTAAATAAATAAAAGCGTATGATTTTTTTTCGTTTGATTTCTTTAATTTTATAACTTAATATTGTTTTCATCAATCTTTTTCTATATTTCAGCTGATTTCGTTGTTTATTGGAAATAACGATTTTTGTAGCGAAATGTGCATATCTCCTTCCCCGTGGTCAATCTTAGAGTCGCATAAGAAAGATTTGATAACTACTCTCAGAATATTGAGAGACAATTTACCGAGGACATTCGTTTCCATTCACGTACCTCCACACTTAAGGGCACTTATTAATTCACGCGAAGGAAGATTCTCATTGGATTGCTATTTAATCACAAATATCGTGTGTCCATGCTTAATCGGTTTGCAATACAGAGATCGAAGAGAAGAATATTATGACATAATGAGCAGGTCTGTATCTATCTAACATAAATAAAATTATGTCTCGTGCTTAGATAATTTTCTGTGTAAGGTGCTATTACAAAAATAAATCATAAAATTGTATACATATAAATCTGATAATTTCCTTATCAATCAGATGGCAAGATTTGGACGAAGAAATTGCCAGTTATCCAGAGTTTCATAGAAATGACTTTACCGCCGAGATCCAACCCGTCCTTAAACATGCGGAAATACCACATGCTAGTGACGGATTCAGTGATACGTCCTACATGTCCGTTGACTGTTTCCATTTAAGCCAGAAAACTCACGCACTATGTAAGTATCGAGACTTTAACAATGCGATGCCTCGAACTTTTTATTCATTTAATATTTGTTTCATGAAATCCCAAGATGCGAATGGGTTGTGGAACAATTTATTGGAACCAGTTGGTAACAAGACTGACCATTTGATTCGACCATTGTTTAAGAAATTTTTGTGCCCTACCGTGGAGAGACCGTTCTTGATGACACGTGAAAATTCATGCGTGTAATGTCATTCATATTCATTCATTCAAAGAGTGAACTCTAAAAACAGACTTTGAAAATGTTGTATGCATTTTCTTGTGACAAATCAAAATTATTAGTCAAGTAAAATAATTATAATTTAATTATTAAGTTAAATGTCATTCATATTCATTCATTCAAAGAGTGAACTCTAAAAACAGACTTTGAAAATGTTGTATGCATTTTCTTATGACAAATCAAAATTATTAGTCAAGTAAAATAATTATAATTTAATTATTAAGTTAAATGTCATTCATATTCATTCATTCAAAGAGTGAACTCTAAAAACAGACTATGAAAATGTTGTATGCATTTTCTTGTGACGAATCAAAATTATTAGTCAAGTAAAATAATTATAGTTTAATTATTAAGTTAGAATTAATTTAATTCGATTAAGGATTAATGTATTATAGCTAATGTATTGTGTATGTAATAAAAGCGTTGTTATCACTGTTTTCTATGGCACTTCTTATTGGCTTACCCTCTTGAATTATCAAGTGCCGCTATATAGGCGGACTACTAAATATCGGCAAAAGTGGCTAGAACGCGAGAGACGCGTCCGTGGGCGAGCGCTCTTTAGCAGATCGATTAGATCGACATACTGCCTTATTTATAAACGCCTACACGAGCGGAATGGCAGTTCGCGTGGCCGGTTCGGAGCGTTCCATCGATAGCGGCTACTTGAATTATGGTACCACCCACCGGCGGGTTCCGATCGCATAAATTATTCAATACCGAGCCCGAGCACACCTGTGTAATGGAGGCAAATCAGTTTCGCGCAAAATTGACGGTCACGGTTGCAATTATTTCCCATGGATCTCGCCGCGATTCCGCGAAAGAACCAGAGCTGCCGCGTCCGCCGCGGCGATTGATAAACCGACCTGTCCCGCGGTCTTCGTTTTATTCCAATCTCGTTAAACGTGTCCGCGCGTTGCCGGGAAATTCAATCGCGTTCATCTTTGACTCGTTTCCACCGCCTTCGTACGCATTATCGCGTATTCGTTCCCAAATTGACACTTCGATTTTTTCCATGAGTATCGAGACTAATTTTTGGTATCATAGAAGATGATGTATTAAAAGGTAGAATAATTCGAGTGTGGAATAAATTGTAGAGACTATGATTATGCTACTGGCGTTGCCGGGAAATTCAATCGCGTTCATCTTTGACTCGTTTCCACCGTCTTCGTACGCATTATCGCGCATTCATTCCCAAATTGACATTTCGATTTTTTTCATGAGTATCGAGACTAATTTTTGGTATCATGGAAGATGATGTATTAAAAGGTAGAATAATTCGAGTGTGGAATAAATTTTAGACACTATGATTTATGCTACTGACATTGTGCTGAACGTTTGGCCACTGCCAATTGGGAGTTTTTATTCAGACGGTCCGCAATCGCGGTTTAATCCATTTCTTCCCGCCACGGTTCTTACCCGGCAACTTTTTCGGCTCTGCATAATACAGGTGAATAAGAAACCTTTAACGCATGCCACTTCAAAGCGTTTCGGCCGAACTGCCCGGCGAGAAAGAGAGAGTAGAGGGGCGAAGCGAGAGAGTGATCCGGTTTAATTTCGTATACAATTATTCGGTCCGAAGAAGAAGTTCCGCGGTCCGGCGAAACAAGACCGTCTACGAAATGCATAGCGCGGACTCTAGTCTCTACGATTTAATTAAAGTACACGGCCGGATGCTCTTGCACGAACCGAAAAGTAGTGAAAGCAGACAGTAAGAACTCGAAGCCAGTTTTCCGGTTTCAGCCGAGGCCCGGCCTCCTCCCCCGGCCCCGATTCGCCTCTCGATTGAGGTTTACCCTTTGAGTCTGCTAACTGCCTACCGTCTTTCCTAGTGGTAAAGTCCGTTCGCGATTCCTGGTTCTCTCCCTCCGGCAACGTGGAAGGAGTACTTAAAAGTTTTTACGGGCCGCTCTCATTGAAAGCGGGAACCACAGACGGCAGTCAGAGCCGCGGCAGCGTTCATTGAAAGAAGTAGCTGCGGTCGCGGCGCATCCTCACCCTTGATTCTGCGGAATCTCGCGCCGCGCCGCCTCTCGCGATTAGCGCCGGGAATCGGCCGGCTAGATAGAGAGAAGAGAACGGGGGAAGGGCAAACGAACCGGGCCAGGCGCTCGCGGAAAGAATAGTCCCGATAGAAAGGGGGAGGGGGGAAGGGAAGGGGGGCAGATCGGTGCTGATACGCTTCCGATAGCGAGACGTCTTCGAAACGGCAAAACGTAGAAAAAGAGCGGGCAGAGCCGGTCGGCCGACTGAAGCGGCGAGAAGCGAGAAAAAAGGAGGAGGAGAGAAGCCGGCCGTCCGGGGCTCGAGAGAGTCGCGGGTCTAACCTCCTTATAATCATAATAAACTCGACCCTGGCATCGTAGCACCGCAGGGTAACGTCGCCGTCGTGGCTCGACCAGGAAGGGCGTGTCCCTGAACGAGGCGAAGAAGAAGAGTAGCAGCAACAAAGCGCGGCTCAAGTGGGATGGAAATGAAGTCGGATCGGATTGAGGCTGCGGTCACTTTTTGCCGCGGCCGTTGTTGCTGGAACACGGCCACTGCGGATTCCCTCGTTTACACCCTTCTTCGTTCCGTCGGGCCCGCTGTTAATCGCGCCTTTTATTTATCGGATGCAAATTGAATGCGTATCCCCTCCGTCCGTTTGCCCCTTTTCTTCTCTGTCGCGGCGGCCCCGCCGTCCTGTCCGCTCGACTGCCGGGCAAAACACCACGCGAGACGCCCGTCACCGATTACACGTGCGTTCGCGGTCGATTGCCGTTTTACTTGTAGCGGGAGGTCAGCCGAAAAAAAAAATTACCGCTATACCTGCCTACAGCGAGCCGGATTGTTTCCCGAGCGGCGGCGGAGGTGCAACGTTTCGCCCGACTGGCAAAAATAAATGTTGCACGCTGGGATCGCTATTAATTCGCGCTGCCCGGCCCGACCGAAACGTGACGCGTCGTTGTAATTTTTGGCCGTGACATGAAACGCTGCTCTGCGGTTTTTGATCGTTACCCGCGTCCTTCCATTCGAGCAAGAACAACTTTATATCCGGGCAAGATGTCGAAGTTTCTTGGAAGAGAGTTTCTTCTATAAATTGAGGATGCAAAAGTCGTAACGAAGTCACCCGGCGTTGTCTCTTTTTTTTTTTTAATGAGTTTACACGATCTCTTGTCGAACGCAGGGCGCTGTAATTCCTCCCTTTCCTCAATTTTATCAATCTCCTCGCAACTTGAATCGTTTCTCATTTCCACTTATTATTCGTTTTATAATGTTCAACTGTCTTGCTCGTTTTTCGAAAATGTGGAATGCCGGGAATTATTCCACGCTGGCTAACTTCTGAACTTCCATTTCCTCCTTCACTTCACTTATTCATTGACTCTTCAACTTTCTGAATCCCTCTGCTTCGCGCGTAGACTTTCAAATACGTTCCGCGCAGGCTACCACTATTTTCCTCCTGTTTTGATAATCAAAACTTCGTAGCGATATTTAGAAGTTCCAAGGAAACTAACACTCCATATTCTCTTCTCGACACAAAATTGTTACCCCACTTGGAAACGAAAAATTATATTAAGACTAGAATCGGTTTAATTAGTACAATCGATCGCTGCGTCGTCGATTAATCAAAACGGTTACTTTTATATCAATGAATGTACGCTCGCTTCGAGAAATTCTATCAAACGAGACGCGATAGAAGGCGGCGAGCGCATTTTCTGCGGATTCAATCCGTCCGTTTCCATCGACTCCCCGGTTACCATTCACGGCCCCATTAACATTCTTAGGTTTCGAAGCAATAACGAAATCGCAACCGGACACAAAGAGGAGATAATCCGGCGGGGCCTTTATAGCTGGAAGAGGCAGTCAGTGATTCGATCTGTCACGTCGTCGACTGACGGTGGGCTCCTTTATGCGCGCCACGGACGTTCGAGAAGTTCTAATCCGCCGGCCAGAGCTCGTCGGCACTGAATGGAAAAACCGTGCCACAATGACGCGCGACCTTGAGGCGCGTGCTTTGCGCGGGGCCCGAACAATCCCAGGTGCGCCGATCAATCCGAGCTAGTCGCTTTCCATACCGAAACCGTTCGCACTCGAACAGTCCGCGAAGGACGCGCGGCTATATCTTTCAGCACTACCGGATGATAAAACGATCGGAGAGATCGAGGATGACGGTGCGCGTTCGCTCGCGGGAAAAATCGTCGAGGAGGAAAGCGGGCAGTTACAGTGACTCCTTTTTCATTTAATTTCCTTCTTCTCCCGCGGGCTGCCGAGTCATCGTTGTAACGAGCTAACAATATTGACGTATGCCGTGTGCAGCACAAAGCATATTGTACGCGCTAATAGATAAGATATCTAATCAATAGAATCGGAGCAGGCGAATACAGTGCGCGTCGTTCTGCAGCGCGTTTTATCGCGTTTGTGACGAATCATCATCTGTTTGCGTTAAAGAACGATCGAGCGGGTAGTAACAAAGTAATAACAATGTTCCGCGATCCGATTTCGCGATAATAATAGATACGCTTATAAAACGCTTCGTTAAACGACCCTCCGAGCTGATTAATAAAAAAAAGCGAGCTGTAGTTAGTTCCATCTACCTGCCCCTGCTACCAATTTCCGGGCTAAGCGATACATCGAGGCAGGAGAGCGGGTCTTGCGGCTTGCTACAGACACCTGCGGGATTTTGACAAACACGGGAAACGACCAGTGGCAGTTTATCGATCGCGCGTATAATAAGGCTGAGCGCTATAAAACGAGACCGGTCGGCGCCGAAGCCCAGGTAATACGGTATATACATATATATATTTTTAATTAAATTACTCGACCTCCTTTTGTTCGGGAAATTGTTCAACTATTGGGAGAGCGACGGGCGTACACAGATTCGACGTGAGAAAAAGGAGCGGCGGAGGCAGGGGAGAGGATAGAGCTGATTAACGCGCCGCCTTGTCCCATCCGCCTACCGGCGTCTCGCTAGCTTGATTGGGGACGATAAGCAGTTTATGAAGCAGCTCGGCCAAGAATAATAGATTAATGAAAGAGCGAGAGAGGCGCGGGAAGACGCGGGCGAGAGAGGAAGCTGCGAGGATGAACGGGCGGCGGGCGGGGACGGTTAGAGGGAAGCGAATGCAGTAAACAATGATGGGTAGCCTCTCGCTAAGTCCGGTAACTACCGCGGTACTCTCTAACATGGGAGCTCGTTACAGGGTTTCGCGTGAGCGCATCCACCCATACTTGATTACATTATAATATGGTCTGATCCCTCCATCCCTCGGCGCCCTCGCCAAATCGTTCTATTGCTAGGAGCTACATCGACGCCCCGCGTGATCTCTTTATACGTATAGCTGGACCCCCGGGTCCGGGTATCAGTGATTTCCCTCCGCCTAGTAATTGTACCCATCGGCCGATACACTCGCCTACTTTTTTCTCAAACGCCCGGGAAAAATGCGTTTAAACTGTGCGTGCGTACAAGACATTTTTCATTGCCCCGCCGCCGTGCCCCGGAGGGTTAAGGGGAAACATCAGAAACCCGTTTAGCCCGGCAAGAAAGAGAGCCGGGCAGAAATATAATAACGCGTACATTGCGCAATGGGCTTTAATGCGGTTTATAAGACGACGGTGTGTTATTAACGAAATTTTACGCGCGGCCTCTCGTTCGATAAAACAGCGAATCCAAAATTGGCGAACAGTAAGGATGTTGCTGCATAGAACGGAACGATCCTGCTGTATAGAATAGATCGAATCGGTGGAGCGCGCCCAGTTGTCCGCGGTAGCTGGGACTAAAGTGTCATTTATTGGTCGCCCGGAGCTAAAAGCAGTTACAGTCACACCGAGGTTGTATTATGAATAATGGCAGTGGAACTAAAAGCCGGAGAATGTTTTGCGGTGGGTAATCTGACGATTGGGGAAATAGAATCTATCAAGGAGCGGTGTTTACGAGCCACTTATAACCGTGCGAGTGGCTGGCGAGATTGCGTGCAAAATAGCGGGGTAACTCGAAAAATTGCCGGCGAGACGAATGGGAGAACGAGGAACAGAGAGAGCGGGTGGCTCGTAAAAGAAAGGAAGTGATAAAAGGAAGGAGCCAATATGCACGAATTGCTCGATTCGTCACCGGGTATGCGACAGAGGCTGAAAAGCGAGAGGTGCAGGAGTGGACGGAAAGAATGGCAGGAAGCCGAAGGCACGGGGGGGGAAACGAGTCCTCGAGGACGTGCTTTTCTTGTCGGCTCCATTCACGTGTCATCAGTCACGCGAGTAATGAGCGTTGGAAATACGTACGAGGTTTGATCCTGTCAAGCTTCCTTGAAATTAATTATTAAAACACGGGTTCAAACGAAAGTCAGATACTGTCGACGTATAAACAGGAAATGTAGTTTATGGTTTTCTATAAATAGAAGAATGCGTAGTTTTCTTGTCGCTTCCGTTCACGTGTCATCAGTCACGCTAGTAATGAGTGTCGGAAATACAAGGTTTCTCGAGTCAAACGGATCCTCCTGCTCTTCTATCGCCCATCCTATCGGCCTCTCTCTTCCTCCACCATTTATCTCTCGCTCTCTCTCTCTCCGTTCCTCGCTCCTGCCAAGCGAACTTCTCCGCGCTATTTATTATGGTCTGGTACGTGCATACGTGCACGGAAAGTAAAGCGCGCGTCTTCTCGACGACGACGACGACGACGACGACGACGACATCTCAACGTACATACTTCTATATCGTACATAGAGTACGGGTACGTACTTACGTACCGAGAGATGTTCGTCATATCTCGCGTAAGGATCTACCTGGGATGACTTCACCCGCTGCGTACTCATTCGTGCTTGACGCGGCGCGACGCCTACCGAAAGACAAATGGCCAGATGAACCGAGCGGATACGAATAGTCACACTGTACACTATTTTCGCGACAGCCACCGGTAAGCCCGTTAGAGATAAATGACGAGTCAGTTTCGAAAATCCGGAGACCGTGCGCACACAGTGGCATCTGTCCTGCCCGTTCCGCTCGCCGCACGCCCGTCGCTATTGCGTGGAATACGGCCCGGTGCTAAATGATCCTCGCGCGTACGAACGACGTTGTCGCGAGCCGATCCGCATATTTAATGTTAAAAATCGTCCGGCCCGTCATTACTTTTCTAGCACCGGAGAACCGGCGTCACCCCTGAGGGAGGCGTAATCACACCGCACTCGTTAATCTCCATTGCTGGAAATCGCTTAGGCGCGCGTCCGTTTTTACGTTTCTAATCGTTCGATAAACCGGTTGCCCGATACGTAGCGTCGCGTTCGTTTTCTTAAAGTCGTACGAGATCGACAAGAAATATCGGATGAAATACGACGCGCACGGGTTTATGAACATTTTTCATTGATCGCGGCTGCTGAATCAGTATCTACCACGTGCCGCCGGGATACTCTTCATACAATATGAATAACTTTCTGCCGCTATGAATCTTTCGTTATTAATTCTGTTATTAATACACCGATCGCGTTGGCGACCACGTTGCGGCTCGAATTTACGGCACGCGCCGCCGCGCTATTTATTACAAGCGGTACATTATTTCGCGATCGACGGAATTTAGTATTCCCGTCCGACTGCGCGGAGACTAGATTAATTATACGTGTAATTGAAGCCTGGCGAAAAATGAATTTCAATGTTAAACGCGATCGGCATATTAATACGGAGCGGCGCGCCGCGTCGTCGCTGCCCCAACGTCTTCCCTGTCGAACTGTCTCCCGGGTATCGACTGAATAATTCAGCGTCTTCTAAACATTTCCGGTAAGACGCTCGCCCTTTGAAATATTCACCGCGAATTCGCGCTTCTTTCCAAATCCGAATAAAACGAATAAGGATTCGCGCGTTATTTGGTTTTAATTAGGATTTATATTCAGTCCCGATAATCCCATGGACTCTTTAAATTAAATAAGAAAAGTTCCTTTGTTCTTCTTCCAGTCTTTTTATCTCGGACTACTTGGCCCTAATGCACACTTTTCTTAGGCGAGATTAGAAAAATGATGACGATTATCAAAGGAGACTGGAACGGAGCGGCGAGGTAGTAGGAGATATAAAGTGGTACTTTGCCTGTCAAGAATCCTCGATTCTCTCGACTCGATATGACACTCGAGAACCGTTCTTTCGCTCCTGATGGTCCTCCTTGTCGTTTTCGCGAAAAGGTAATTTAAAGCGAAGAGTCTCGCGGCAATTTTAACGCCATCGCGTCGCGCCCGAAAAGGGATATAACAGAAGGGGGAAATTGCTTACCGGGTAGAAAGGGAATGGGAACGGGACCGGGCCGCGTAATGAAACATCGTTACAAAAGTACTCTTTATTAACGAACGCGAGGTGCAGCGACGGGCGGGGCGTTCGCTGGGGGCCCGGGGGGAGCTCTCTCAGTTTCTCGACCGGCGAAATGGAATTCTGTAAGGGAAGCTGATCCTCGAACCGGCGCACGGAATGTCCGCTCGATGAAATTTTATTCCGTAACAATGAAGCACGTACCGCTTGAGCCGATACTAGCCGGATATACCCGCCCGCCTCCTCGAAGAGGAGATAACAAAGACCTCCTCCTTTTCTCTGACCTTCTCGTTCGCTTGTCGTTCGATGTTATTAACGGTCGAAAGATTTAATATCGAACCACCGGGCAGACGCGGTACACGTTGGACATTGCATCCGATACCCGGCCATACCCTCCAATTCTTTTTGCAAGAACCTCTCCGTCGCTTGCACACTCACTCGTATTAGATCGCGAAACCGCGGCTCCACCACTGTTTTTGATACAGAACAATTTACTTACATGCCAAAGTGTATGTACAGCGCCGCTCGCTTGGATAGCCTCGAATAGCGTGTTACCTTTTTCGCAGGAAATCGTATCTGATGTGAATAAAATAACGTACGTATGTGAAATGATAAAATGCAGAGTTGTTGCGAATTCTTCTCTGACCCGTCGTAAAGAACCAACTCTGACTTGGAGCTATTCACGTGGAATTCAGAAACTCTTGGATATTTCCAACGACAACGTATTTTCCAAGTATATCTACTGACGTCATTTATTAATTTCTAACTCAAACGGATGTGACTAGTGACCAAGAATTTGTACAAAAATTCTTTTCCTTGACATAAGCTTACAAGCATGTCAATTTTTACTCGAATTTTTATTCGAGCGAAGTATATAAATCAATTCCTATGAATAATTCTGTATAAAGGCTGCAATTATCTTCTCGACAGATTGACACTTTCATTACATGAATTTTCAACCCTATTACATCGTGCAAAATGAACTTGTTCAATGNTTACTCGAATTTTTATTCGAGCGAAGTATATAAATCAATTCCTATGAATACTTCTGTGTAAAGGCTGCAATTTTCTTCTCGACAGATTGACACTTTCATTACATGAATTTTCAACCCTATTACATCGTGCAAAATGAACTTGTTCAATAGAAAATCGGAGAATGTTTTCAATTTAAGGTTCTCATTATTAAAACAGGAAAAAACAGGATAAACTGTACCACTAGGTAATTACATAAAATTTTCACGAAACGAAAAAGGAGAGGAGCCGTGGTCGGGCGCAAAAAAAAACCTCAGCGACATGGAAAATGCGACGTTCCTTCGCGAGCAACGTCCTCTGAAATTTGCACGAGGACATTTAAACGTCACCGCCAAGGTTACACGATGGCTTCCGCGAGGAGCCGCGAACAACCGAAACTCCGCCGATCTTAATGAGGTCAGATTAATTACCGCGTCGCGACGCGTCGCATTATTAAACGCCGGTGGCAGCGGCGTGATTGAAGCGCGGTAACGGCGACAGTAGCGGCGTACAATAACGGATAATTAAGAGTAAAAATAATGCGGCCCGTTTCCACTGTTCCACGGTGCCTACAACCCTTGGCAAAGAAAAAAAAAAAAAAAAGAACGAAACAGCTCCGCGAAGCGGTAGTATATACGACGAGTTTTCCGATTCCGTCACAAAACAAATATAGCGAAGTATATATAATGACGCATGTACGCGTTGGCCAGTGCATCACGTTGAAATTTTTCTTCGGTTATCTGGCTTTTGCTAGGGTTATGGTACACACGTCCCCGCGAAGCGAACGGAGAAAATGAACGAGCCGGCTCGCGATTCCGGATTATGATAACTGTAACGACGATCGTCCCGGCCCAATCGTATCTCCGCAACTAATCTCGGCGCCAAGGCCAAAAAGTATAACGCGCTTAATTAGCGAGGCCGGTTATCGGGTCGAACGGGCGAGCACCTAACGTCAAACTGGTAACGAGCTACAGGGGGATGCCGGCAGCCCATTTAAATTGACTTGCATAACCGCCGGTTGCCAGAGAAAGAGAAAGAGCACGACCGGCGGAGGACGAAAGAGAAAGGGTGAAATGAAGCGAGAGAGAGAGAGTAAAGAGAGAGAGAGAGAAGGGGGAGGAAGGGAATGGGCCGCCGCCTCCTCCACCCGCGGTCCTGGTGGAAAGCCAGTAAAAACACGCATCTATTTCCATATAACAAGTTTATATATTACGCCGTCACTGGCAGCACGTAGTTACATTTGAATACGATGTCCTAAAGCCGAGAGCAAGCGGAGCGGCTGGTTTCAACGGAGCCAGCGGAGCAGAGGTACACACGGGGTAGAGGTAGATACATCGGCCACGACGAATTAGGTCCGTCGGCCAGAGCTAGCCAGGGCAGGGCAGGGTAGGGCAGGGCGGACCAGGGCGATGAGCACCCCAGTCCCGCGTCGATTGCACTCCACGAATTGCAAAATGCAACTTGGCACAGCACGAACGCTTAACTTTAGGTAATTAGCGCGGGACGTTGAAGTATTTCGCCGCGCCAAACTGCCAATTACCGCAGGCCCTCCTTCGCTTTACGATCGTCATACTACCCTGGAACGGTTTAAATTTCTTCGGACATCCGTGGAATTTACGACGCTTTTACTGCTCCAATGAATCTCGAGATGCTTTCGAACATTCAACCCCTTTTTTCGATCCCGATGCAGAATCCGAGGCCCTATTATTGCGCTTAAGAGCCGCGGATGACGGCGGCACAAGAAATCTTAGTAAGTCGTCGCGTCGAAGTCTCTGAGCTCAATAAAACGACCCATATAGCATGTGTAATCTGTTTTTATATTCAAAGAAATGACTGTATCGAATTATTATATTTTTATGAATGTATTTGACGTTTTCCAATTTAAGGAACGAACGCAATTAAACATATACATCCCCGTCGTTTACATGTACAATAATTAATCTATTTTTCGTTTATCTATTATTAATATCTACAGATTTAACATGCAACAGATTGTATCAATAAAATCGTGACTTAGCACAATGCATATTTTAAAAATGAACGCTAAATGTTCTAACTGTTGGGGAATGGTCAAACTGTAGCAGGCAATAAACTTTGGTATGCCAGGCGATTATCTCGTGCCGTACAGCCTTGGCGTTAATGTTACGCGTTTCTTTTCATCACCGGTACTATACGTATGTAACTAGTTTCTGTTCGACCTTGGCCGCTGCCAGGCCGTCGCTTTTAATTATAAAATTTTGCTTTTCGTTTACGAGTCGTTTGAGATAGGTGATTTACGAAGTGGAACGGGCTAAAAGCGAGAGCAGGATGGTCCGTTTTTCATTAAGCCGCGTAAAGAGGAAAAAGTTTATTATATGATATAATGAATCAGATACAAGCCGCGTCATAAGGTTCATTGCCGGAACTTCAGTTTGAAAATTTACGTGAACCGACGTAGAGAAATATAGTTTGTTGTAATGAAACTGTGCAATTATTGTAAATCAAATTTGGATGGGAAATTAACGAGTTCCCTTAACAGAATAATCGTCGTCTAATTTGCACTTTGATAAGGATGCGTACAAATGCGCATTTTTAATTTTATTACGAGTACAAATTTTGTTAAACCAAATTTCAGGTCACTTATATTATTTAACAGGCTTACGCTACAATTAATCAGAAGTGAGGGTAACTAATTGCTCCGAGAAGTTTTCTGATTGTACGATCGCTTTCCCACGTTTGTGAAAAAAAATGCGGAAACTAAATAAGCGACTTTCGCGGCGTTCGTCGGCTAAGTTGTCGGGGATTACGGGGAAAGAGTAATGCATCCAATGACCGTTCGCAATTGGCTTTCGTTCAATTATGAATAACACGAACCGGTCAACGCACCCGGGAGTGAACCGCATGAGTTACCTATACGAGCGGAGACGCGGGCGCATTAATTATTATCAGGAAATTCTCGACGCCGCCTTATCGGCGATCGGAAAATTGTCGACGGCTTGATTAAATATCGAATACTCCAGAGGGGCGTGAAAATCGCTACGACGTTACGTACGTGACCAAAAGTGACAACTTGAAGAATCTTAAGAGGATTTATTCGATTTTTAGAGCATTGTCCTTGCAGAATTTTGCAATGCAAATTAATCAAGATATTTTTTTAAATAATACTAAAGAACATAATTTACGGTATATCGCGAGGCTTGAATTCATCTATTATAATTCGAATATTAATAAAGAAAAGAATCATTGCACTTGTTTCAAAATATGTCAAATCTGAAGGAGGTTCGTCAGATCAATCATTTTTTATATTGATTTTTCGAGGACACTGGATTGTAAAACGATTCCAAATTTCAACACGATATTCATTTCATATTAGCCAATGAATTTCAATAGTTTCCAGGATTTTTTTAATCTACACACTTCACTGACGAACCTCTTTAAATCGATTTAAAAGTTTAGGTCGCGAAAGTAGTGAGATAATTGATTTTCTCACGCTACGTAAACTGGTATAAGAGAGGGTGTCGAGGGGTTAACGAATTATGGTATATGAATAACATCAATTTAGCGAAAATTGATTTTTTAATCTTTTGTTCCTTATATACTCGTTACACGGTGGAGCGCGGAGGATTCACGAGAACCGGTGGCTGTGCAACCACCGCACGGGTCGGAGCAGAGGAGAGGACCGGTAGTGGTCGTTCGAGGTCACGGGTTGTTATTAGCGTTAAAACAAACGGCCGCAACGTAATTATCGGCCCCCGTGCCACAGGGAGTAACAAACGAGCCTGTGCGATAGCGTAAATATTCCCGAAACGAAAAAGCGGAACAAAGAGGGCGAAGCGGAAGAGCGTGTACACACGGGGAGCTGTTCCAGCGCGCTCGCGCGCGCCCGCACCCGCGCCCGCACACTGGAGCGAGCAAACGAGTGTCGAACGGGGACAGAAAGAGAGAAAGGGTAATCCGGAAACAAATGAAGAAAGAACAAAGAGGGTGGACCGCTTTTGTCGACGGAGGTGGACGTTACCACAATGCCAGGGCCACGTTATAGAGAAGTTAGCGGCGGCCGCCGTGGACAAAGTGTTTGCACGGGCCGCCATCGCCCTGTTTGTCGAATATTCGGCCTATAATCGAGACATCGCATCGTTTTCGACAGAGAAATACGCCCGGCTGATAGAATTTTCCCCGGGTAATAACCGGATTCGCGTCGCGACAATGATACCGCGGTTAATGCGTTGTACAGGTACAGAGGACAATGCTGATGATTCACGACCTGCGTAGTTTAATGCTTATTGTTCGTTTTCCAGCTTTCAGGCATGATTGCCGCTAACAACCACGCGCATTTCATTTGTGCACTGATACTTCGATGTAATATAGCGCACGGCTGAAATTCTTAATTATTGCGAACGACTGAACGGACTTACCAATAAGGAGACACTGCAATAAATCGGCAAATAGGATGTGTCTTCCTTACCTGAAAAAAGTATTTAAATTAGATCATAATTTTCAACACGCATAAAAAATATATCGTGGCCGTGACGATCTTATGCGTTATAAACTGAAGGATATAATGCTTCAGCTTCTGCGTTGTATATGTATAAATCTCGTAAAGAAAGAAATATCACATTGACAACTTCATCGCCTGGAATTATATACTTTCTGCGTCCCTGCAACTTAGTCGTCGCGGGTAAGCTATATAATCCAGCGTTCAGACAACGTTATAAAAAACGTGAGTGCTCCTTTGGCTCGAATTTTTAGCCTTAATGAAACGCACTTAATACGGGTCCGTAGTCAGCACTCGCTACAAAATATTCTTATGCGAGCCTCTACACTAAATGCAAATACACGCCTCGCGCGATATACAAGAAACTAAGGTAAATACAGCTATTTATATCCCGGGGTTTCTTAGCGGAGATAACAAAAAGTATCATTAAGGATGCATCATCTTATCTTTAAATGAAACGTCCGTGACACATAAACGTTCCTTCCGTCCGCTTTAATGTTAATAAAAAACATGTCACTACGTATTTCTACATACTACTGATGACGACCCAATTGCATATTACTGCATGCCAACAGTTGCATATAGTTATTACGAAGTCGAGCCAGATATAGTTATTTATTAGCAATCACGCTGCGATTTTATTCAGTTAGCACGAACGTTTTCTGAAGTAGGCTGACTCCTGGCGTTCGTCAAATCGTTCGAACGAGTCCGTCGATTCGCATCGGCTAAGAACTCGTCGAAATTCACATGGCGAGAGCATCTTTCCCGTGTCCGCTCGGAAACGACGGTTTGCGGATTAAATTGATCGCGACACGGCGCGACGGGACGCACGGCCGCTTAATGAATCCGTCCGTGACCATCCCCCGATTTCACTTAATGAATTATACGAATCGACACTCCCCCGACCGAGTGACGAGCCTCGCCGGCCATCGATTCAGGATCTAAGCTCGATCACGGAAAGGAGTATACCTGCGCGCACAACGCAGGTCCTCGCGGTTAACGAGGATTTTCAAATTACCTCGGGACATCGTTATGATGTTCGGGGAATTAACGATGGGTGGATACCCTCGGCCGCGGACGAACCGTGCGAACATTCCTCGATACATTGGGTTTAGGTAACCACCGGTTAACGTACGCGGTATGCAGAAAAGGGACAGAGATGTTCAGAGATATGGAGAGACGGGCGGCCGGTACGGAGGGGCAGATACGACAAAAAGGACGCCGAGTCTATGTGCCGCGGGAGTGGATAGGCGCATCTTTCTGTCCCGGGTAACAGCCGATAGATTGGCCTTACTCTCGCGCTCTCCTCCGCGCGCCTCTCTTCCTCCTTATTTCGCCGCGCGCGTCCCTTCCGATTCACCAATCTTTTCTCCTCTACCCTTGCTCGTTCCCATGCGGAGCCCGCAGTTCGGTGGAGGGCTCTCCAAATGAATGGCATAACATTAAGCGTATCGAGCATGCAACACGGAAATTCTGTGAGAGATCCGCTGAATTCCGTCCGGGCATTCCGCTGAAAAGTTACCTAACCATCGCAGGTGCGCCGAACCTCGCGCCGATGTAACAGAAAATAACCAAGACTATTTTGACAACGCCAGACACCTCGGCTCCATTACCATATTGCAGTGAGAACAAGTTTATTGAGTTTCATGGGAAGATGAAATCCTTCAAGGTAGAACAGAATTTTGCAGCAAGATTTATCAGATGATATCGGCTGCAATTAATCTTTATTCACAGCCAGGAACTATGTAACACCTTTTTATATTTCTATTTCATATAATTCAGATTGAAACCTTGACTATGGTAAATTATGTACAGCAAAAAGAATAAATTAAAGAGGTACACGAAGAGTGTCGAATAAATGGATTGTTCACTACAAAATGTTGGGGAATAGTTTCAAATATCGAAGGCTGAGTATGTCATCGCATGAATAATGGTAAGTAGGCGCACAATATGAATAAAAGAAAACGCGAAACTTCTTAAGCACATTGTGGTGTACCCCGCATTAATCAGTACCGCGGTGACAGAACTTGAAATAGCACTGGATCAATTTACAAAGAGATTTATTTCATGGGATCATGATTGGTGAGCGATATAGACACGAGTCGAGCTGGGAAAGCGGATACCTAGTATTGAAATGTAGGCCTACCGCAAACGACAGATATATTAATACTCTTTGTCTTAGCAAAATCGTGATATTCATTTTTTAACCGAAAATTCATGCCAATTTGACACATTTAACTAAGAGCTTCTGTCGTATACAGTGACTTCCATTAACATTCGGACACATTTTGAAATGGTATAAGATTTTTAGTATTGGATTAAAGAACTTTATCTTCTGTGGAATTGTAGAGAGCTTAATTTACTATAGAATGTGTAACAAAAAATTTAAAAAACTTGGTATTCATTGAAATCGCGAGGAAAATAGTAAAGGACATGGTTTTTAACTTTTTTATTAGGGTCTGTAATAAAAATTGGAATTGTCTCGTTTGCAGATCTAAGTAAGTTATATGCATGTACAAAGTTTCATAAAAGTCGATCAATATTGCTATGCGGTATAAGCGATTAGAAATTGAAAAAATCGCAGTTCTCCACGACTTTCAATCTACGACTGGGATAAATTGAAGAATTTTTACATGTTTCGATATGTCTAACTCTTTTATGTTTTCATGGATTTTTATGAAACTTTACACATTCATATAA